>JANRGW010043625.1:0-10832 GCA_024733675.1 Psilopsiagon aymara | reverse complement strand
GGCTGAAAGTCAAAAACACAGTGCTGCACCGGCTACCGAGAAGGAGAAAAATGACTGCTACTGCTGAACCCATGACATGCAGCTAGTCAGACGGCCTTCTTGAAGTAGCAATGCTAGGTAGAAGTGGTTCAGGACTAAAAAAAAGTGAACACTTTAGGGAATAATTTGGGTTACAGCAGAACTGAAGACACTGTTGTCACAAAAGTGGGAAGCAGGTAAGCTGCTGAAAGCAAAAGTTATGAAGTAAGCTGGCCAATTCAAGAGGCTGGCAAGAAAATATCCAAAAAGAACATGACACATTTTACATGTTGTCATGGTTTAAGCTGTACCCAGGACACATGGGTTCGTACATTACACCTGCTGAAAACATTCATCTGTCAAACATAATAGCTGAACTGACATGGTGAAAAGTACAAAAAATTGATGGGAAACAAATAGCATGGTGATATACAACAGCAAAATGAAATTAATAATAATAAGGTGTGTTAGCATCATCATACTATGTAAAAAGAATCATGAAATGCAAAAATTGAGTCATAAGTTGTTTTTTCAAGATAGATTATATTAGTTTCAGGTTATGAAATGAGCACTATTTCTTGTTATAAACTGTGACATTATTATAAGAGGCAGGTTCACCCTGGATCCAGAATAAGAGCCCACAATGTGATAAAATTGATATTAAATATAGTGTTTTATTTATAATGAACATGGCAGTTAAATTAAGGAAAGCAGTGCTTTTGGTACAGCTCTGAGAACTCTTATACCTAGAATTCAATTAATCTCTCTAGCTGGAGAGTTTTCAAAGTACATGTTCAGAAACATTAAAAAAATGCTTACCTAGTTTAACCTGATAATTTCTGAACCTAAAAAGAATAAAGCAGAAAGGCTTGCCAACAAGGAAAGAGCTGAACAGCATAGGTTTGTTAATTATATAATGGAATTTAAGTACAACATAATATAAGTTACTTATCTCGTATGTAGAAGTTTCTAAAGACTCCACAGTCCCTTCATGAAGCATTTCTCACAACTGTAAGCTTTAGGGGAGCCATGGAGCCAACAATGTGGTTAGTAGTAAGGATTACCTATGTACATATAATGCAACAGGCAGAACAGCATCCAAACGCTATTCAGAATCCTTCGTGTACTCTTTCTAAAACTTATGTTGTTGTTTGTCTAGATCATTGCTAGATAAATGTCCCAGATAGCAAATGCTATTCCTGTCCATCTTCTAAATATCTGCATATTCTTTATAACCACAGAAGCAACCAGCCCATGAAGAAAACCTCTGGACTTTGCCATATAGCAGCCATGTTTTTCTACTATATATGTATAGTTGAAATATATATTAAAACAAAAATGAAATTACTTATCATAATTTCCTGTCTGACAAGGATCATAAAAAATATTGATTTTAATATACTGATCACTAAAAGACCTGTTATCTTTAAGTTACTGTAAACAAAAAATACATCCTGTGTCATGCCCACCCCAACATCTAGATTGTCAGGACAATCTATCAGCCCCAGATTTTAATGCTGTGCTTATACATATGTTGTTACAGTGAGTTTCAAATGTTCTTGAGTTTCAAATGTTTTGTTTTACAACCTCATTTTAGTGAGTGTTTGAACTGTTTTCTCTCTTGCTTTTCTTATGAAGGAAAAGAGAAAATGAAAGCAGCAAAATCCCACAACCCACAAAGCTACACAGAAAGGAAGGGTGCACGCTGAAAAGAGTAAAAAAAAAAATAATAATCAGCAATACATGACTCACTATCAGTTGTTTTCCCCAGTCTAGTCATTACAGATCTACGTATTACAGATATCAGTTTTATTAAGAGGCTACTTGAGATAGAAATGCTGTTTGTAAGTCTACTTTTTTCTCAATTTAGGTTTTGTTTTATCAAACTTTTTTCACAGTGCAGGTAGCACTATACATTACATAACTCATTACATGTTAACACCAAGTTATGAACCTGAAAATTAACAGATGTCATTAATATTTTCTAACTTTTTAATACATGCAACTAGATGGCCCATTCTCTGGCCTTTGTTGTGATTTCTACAGAAACCAACTGGTTATTTACATTTACACAAGAAGCCTTTTGACTCTGGCTTCATGCCTGTGTTTATGCTATTCTGTTTTTCCAAAATACCTGACTGAAACTGGATTTAAATACCCAATAACAAGTCATGAACTTGGATTTGCTATATATATATTATTTGCCAAATATATGAATCAGGTCATGATCAAACATGGGAAAAAATAATTTACAATTCATACAGGCAAAGGACAAATGAAAGCTTCCAAGCTGAGCTAGTAAAACATTTCCAGGTGTAAAGTTTACTTCTGGAAAATGCCAATACAATGAAATACAAAGTGTTCCTCAGAAACATGCCAATTTCATCAAAAACTGTTGAAGGAAATTAGGTCTTGGAACCCATCTTAAGCAGAGCTTGGGAGCTGGAACTCCCCAACTATCTCTGCAGGGGTTTCTCAAATGTGTTTCAGGTTTTACAACAACAAAATAGAGTGTAGATCTTTCTGTTACCTTATCCTTACGTTACTTTTTTATTTTTCTTATTTGAATTTGCAGATGTTTGGACTGATTTTGTTTTGACAACAGAATAAGACCAAAACTGCAATATTTAATATTTTGTTTCTGGGAAAAAATAGGTAAACCAGTTATATGAAATAATAAAAGTAGACAAAAAGCAGGCTATTGTTTTTACCTATTAGACTTCAGTACCTTACCCTTCTCTGCTACCTAAACTATCTCTAAACAGGTATGCTTTAATTCTTATGGTACTGCATTTTCATGAATCCTAGGCACACTCCTCTGTGGTGTGAAAAGATGACCTGATCATCCTTTCGAATCTCTGAAACATACTTATTCAGATATAGACTCACATTTATCAAAATAATCCCAACTCTGCCTTGCAACATTAATCACTACCTCTCAGGATTATGTGGCATGGTGTGACAAACTACTATTAATTCATCACAGCACAAAATAAGTTTGAAATGATCTGGATGAGGAACAATGCTTACTGTATTCTGTTTCACTAGACACGGGTGTGTAACTTTCAAGAAGCTTCAGATTTATTGACAGATTTTTGAGATACGTAAACTTCAGTACCTCATTTCTGGTTGCAGCAGAGAGAAAATAAAAGAATCTTCAGGTACACAAACTATTACAAAAACAATGAGTCATCTGCACTTGACAGTGCTGTATAGGTATAAATTACAGCAGATCCACCACAGCAAATAGGACCATGTCAGTTTATAACAGTGAAAGATATAGCCCTGAAGTGTCTCTGCATGCCATTCTATATTTCCTGAGTTGACTTTTGATCCTGCACCCCACTTAGATCTCACAAATCAAATGTAGAGTATAATGCTAGTAATTTCCTACCATAAAACAATTTGTACAACCTAAAAATGAAACCTTTTATTCTTGGCTTCACTTTCTCTTAACTTTCTCAGAACAAGTTATTTTAGATCTTGCAGCGAAGACCAGAACAACTTCACTCTCTGCAAAAAGTTCATTGCTGAGAGACAGCATTGTAAGTTTCATGTTTATATGCAGGGAAAAAAAAAAAAAAAAAAAGATTTTTTTTAGCCAAAAGAAGAGTTTAATTGAAGAGTTTAATTTTCTGAAGATCAAGAACATCTAAGTCCAATAATCTGATGTCAGAGTTATACACACCACCAATAATATGTATTTTTTTCCTGAAATCAAGATGAAATAGCATTTCAATTGTGAGGTCAGGTATTCTATAAAACACAACTTCTTGCAAAAATATTTTAATTGGTGCTCATATATATATATATCATGTATATACATAACCAGGCCAATATGCATGCAAAATAGATGTTATAGTGGCAGACCAGTGACTTTGCCTGGACTTGAGAAGATGGATATCAGCAACTCCCTCCCAGACAGTCCATCTTGACCTTCTATGTGCACTGATAGATTCTTGTCTCACTGAGGGGAGAGACACAGTACTTGTTGTGTGTGGTGGCTCTGCCTTACAACTTCAATTTACACTTTTGCCTCTATTAATACTAGGAATGGAGGCTATGTGCTCCATGTCTATATGGAGAAACCACCTGTCAGTTTTGGCCTTATACTTTCCTCCCTCTGTAGTGGGATTGCACAAAAGCACAAGATTTTAGCTCATCCCAGCAGCCTGAAAGCTAGTCTGATAAACAGAATAGCAGGAGTTGGCTGCACACGACAAACTAGTGCAAGACAGACAAAAGTTATATAGCAGGGGAGAACTTGTGGGGCCTTCAGACTTTCCACTGAAATGCATTGGTCCTTCCAATGTCATAAACCTTACCTGACCCATCCAGCTACACTGACTCCACTCAGCACTGTCTGCAGACCCTTTCTTCCACTAACCTTCAAATCTTCTCTTTCTCTTACCCTCATCTCTCCCTCAGAAAATCTGCTGTACCAGAAAATTCACTGTTGCTGAAGCAACCAAGAACCCTTCAATTTCCTCTGAGAAAACAGTGTTGCTTGTGTAGATTAGTTTTGAGGATTCACATTATGAGTCAAAACCTTCAGAGAACATGTATGCTCTCATGTCCCTAGACTTATTACCAGGCCTTAAATAAGTAAAATATTTTTCAGTAAAATAAGTTGCCAAAAGCTTTACTGGTTTATATTCAGTCATTTTAATAACAGTGTGTATGTGGCAAGTGAACAATCCAGCTATCACAGAAACTTACCTTAACCCAAAAGTTAATGTGGATCACAGTGAAAACAAAAAAATAGAATACAACACACATTCAAGCTTTATTATTCAGACCATTCTAAGCAAAAAGCACAGGAATGTTATCTTACATGTCCATTATCTTACAGATCATATAAAACACAAGAACCTCAATGAGTCTGTAAGTCATCACTCAATCCCCAGAAGTACAAATAAGTGTAAAAGCAAAAAAATAACAGAAATACTTGGTAAGAACGCTCAGGCTTTTTCCAACTGTTTGTTGTTTCCTCTTGCATAACTGTGGATCAAAAATGACATGCCTCAAATCAATCACCTTTACAGTGTGAGCAAATACCAGCAATCTAGAGTGGACAGCATCCAGATGCAGAAACTGTTAAAACCTAACATTCTACAGTAAAGGTCCCATCTGCATTATAATACATAACGCAAAAATACCTTGAAGCAGACATAAAATTTCTTCATACTTACTTAGATTATGTTAGTAAAAATGAAAACATATTATGATAAATATACAGTGCCGTATCCGAAAATACAAATATGGTCCCTTTTTTTTACTGAGTAAAAAGATCTTTAAATCAGCTGCCAATTAGATCCTCACAAAAATATTAATTTTAACTAAAAGAACTCTCCATCACTGCTTTTGCTCATTTTGTATATAGCAGATCTTCAGGAAACACACACTTTCAGAAGAGCACAAGATTTGGTCAGTCTTCCACTTTCTGACACTTATGTAAGATATCTGAGTAGCAATGTATCTTTGGCTTTCTCTGCTTATGAAAACATTTGACATGGATCAAAGCCCACTTTTAGTCTCAGGTATGTTGGAAAATGGGTGGAAATAGAACAACAACCCAGAGTGCACATAAAAGGCCCATTCTTTAGTCTCAGGTATGTTGGAAAATGGGTGGAAATAAAACAGCGACCCAGAGTGCACATAAAAGGCAAAGAGCTAACAACTGCAAAAGCAAATTCTTACCAAAAAAAATGGGAAACTGGTTGCGCATCTCTTTTGGAGAACTACTGTTCAGAGCATTTGACTTCTCATTTGGTGCAGTTGGCAACAAATTTACTAAAAGAAAAGTAAAAAAGAAGAGGTGTGTGTGAAAATTTAAGTGATGGTTATCTAGACACACCAAAGCTCTGAAAATAACTTACGATTGGTACTCATTTGCCTTGCTCCATGCCAGTACTGATGCCACTAAAAGGCAGCAAGCATTTCTTTAAGTCCTAAAAGTGTAGCAAACTCATGTGCTGCAGTATCTTTGGGATGGATTCCTTTGTCTTCTTTAATCTTACCAATGAAAGATTTAAATCAAACATGGTTGGTAAAGTTGTTTTTATATAAGTAGCAGATATTCTAACCTTTGCAATTGTAAGCCTTTTTCAAAATATTTATTACTGACAAGAAAATGGTTATGAAGTTATTTTTAATGTTTCTGTCTTCATTGTGCTTACAGATTTCAAATAGCATATATATCTTCAAATAAATGGGAAAATGAGTGAACAAGGAGCATCTGCAATAAAGAAGGATAACTATAACCAGCAAAAGCAAATTATTACCAAAAATCCCAGAGAACTGGTGGGGCTCTTCTACCAGGGAACTGCTGTTCACAGTATTAGGGTGCTCTTCAGTTGGAACAATTGGCCACAAATTTGCTAAAAGAAAAAAAGAAAATAATAAGGAAAAAAAACAAACCCAAATTGGTAGCAATGGCTCAAAATCACTAAGGCAAAAACTTTGTTCTACTGAAACTATGGCAATGGCCCCTAATCCTTTCTTTCTTCTTAGGTATTTATACAAATTTATGTGGAGGCATCATGTCAGATTGCAATTCATAGGAACTAGAAAGACAAGAAAGTGGAAGAAGATCTGTGATCTGCCATAATAGCTTCTGTAGCCTAAGTTACACATCCAGATCATTCAGAAGTGAGGGACAGGTTTTTCATGATACTTTGGTGAGAAGCTAGCAACGGACAATAATGAATCCCTATACTGGCACCTCTTTTCACTATAAGACTTAGTCTGGAAAGAGTATATGCAGATGTATGGGTTAAAAAAATAAATTAGCATTTTATGATATTATAAAGCCAACAGCTGGCAAATTTTACATTAAGTAAAAAAGCAGGAGTCCTGTAATATTAATTGCAGTTAATAGTACCTACCAGTTGGTTTAGTTTATATTTTTATTTTAAATGTATCTGTAATTAATGTTAATTCCAAATATAAATTATGGCCACTTCAGGCCATAATTTATGTTTGTTGCCTTTTTTAACATGCATGATACAATATTGTATAAAATTGTATATGATTGTATAATATTGTATAAGGTGCAATATTGTTTGTACAAGAATAAAACTAATGAGGTCAGCAACTTACAGTTGCCTTGGCAGGTAGTCTGGCATTCTTCCAAATTCTTGAAGTTGTTCTGGTTTCCTAGGCACCCACCATACTTGAATACTTCACATAACTTTGTTTCTTTGTTATAGAAGTACCTGGAAAAATAGCCTCGGCAAATTCCAGGATCTTTCTCATGAAAGCAGAAGTTGGGCTTTTCTACAAACAATGGTAAATGATGAACAGGGGGGAGAAAAAAATCCACGCACATTCCAAGACAACAATAGAACTGGAGGAAGTTTACAAAATAAACCTGTAACTCTGGACTAAAGAACAAATGTAAAATAACTGCTGCTTTATTCTACTGCTTTTGTTCTATATATAACATTGCATTATTATGCTGGAGCATTAGAGGGATATTTTTATTGCTTTTTATTCTCTTTTCAAGTAGCTGGTAAATTATATCTTGCAAATTAGGGACTAATGATTCCTTTAAAAGTCCTCTTACATTAAAGATCTAAGATAAAAGTTAGTTTTTACTTTGAAATGAGATGTAGATCTCAGCTGGATCATTTGAATCTACGCACACATTCTTGCAATTTATGCAATCATTTTAGTCAATGTTTGTGTGAATTATAAAGAAAGCAATGTTAACATAGAAGGAAAAATTTCTAAAGAAAGATGAAAAAAATCTAACATTTTGTCTGGTACAGTCTATTGCTATTAGAGGATACGTGAAACTGAGAGACAAAAGAGCTATTCTTATGATCATTTTTAGTCCCAGTTCCTAGTTTGCAATCACAGTAACTACAATGTCAACCAATGACTTCTGTTAGAGGAGAAAAACGCATAGCCATAAATAATCCCCAAATGTCAATTTCTCAACATATTCAATTTTTTATCAAAATTGTATTCTTAAGAGAAATTAATGAAAACGGTAATTAAAATATTTACAGAGGTAGCCTCTAATTCTCACTAGCAGATACTTTGAAATATGATTCCTGATTGAGCTGACTTGCAGAGAGGAGTGTACTTAGCCATCATACAGGACAACTGTATCAGACGTGACATGTAAAGGCCTTACCTGTGATACCTGAAAGAATATTGAGAAAAGAACAATGTGCAGAGGGCTGTTACTTTAATAAAAATTACTATAGCATAATTAAATTGAAGTTCGCAAAGTTTTGAAGTAGATTATGGAGTTGCAAAGAAGTTAATCCTTTTACATCTGGTTTATCAAGTATCTATTAAAAAACTGCGAGAATAAAAATGTTAAATTCAGCTGGTTAACATCATATGTTTATATAAAACATTGTAATAGCTCATAATGTTTTTCCAAGAAATAATTGTCAATATCTTGTATTTCAATTGTTATAAATCTTCATGAACAGTGAATGTAAATTTCAGAGATTTCAGGTAAAATTACACCATTAAAACACTGTTGTATAAAGTAACAAAATCAACTATTTTAAGCACTCCTGAATAGCTTAATTTTGATTTTTGACTAGAATTTCATTCTCTGCCCGTGAGTGTATGTATTCTACAGTTCAGGTATTTCGTGTTTCTTACTATTCAAATGCAGCAGCTATTCTGCTGCATAATATGTGCTTATGCACATAAGATGTGCTTTCCACTGAGAATGGAAATAAGATAGCTATGCAGACAGGTAGCAGGCAAGAATCTGCTAGAGTGATATGTATTCCATATACCATCCATTAGGAACTCACAGGCAATAGGAGCCACAGAAACAATTCATTCATCAAACATTGCATAAAGTTGTGAAATAACAGAAAAATATTATTAGATAGAAAATAACAAGAGTATGTATACTACAGGATTATGACAGATTCTTAAAAGCAGTTATTCTTCATTTAGAGTGGTTCTTGCAGAAAAAGGAAATTAAGTCCAAATAAGTTGAGCTCACGTCTAACATTTATAGCCACTTTTGGAGAAAGAGGTCATGAAGGCCATTAATTCTAACTACACAAACTAGTTTTACCCTTTTAAATGCCATGTCTTTCTCCAGAGGCTCAATATTCAAGACTACATTACTCAAGCAATAATAAACATGTAATGATGCTGATGATAGCTGCGAGCTGAATTTAATGGGATATATTCTGTTTTGTCTTTAAAAACAGGGAACTAGGGTCAGACCTTAAAGGAATTAGTGGCAAATGTCTGCAGCATCTGTAGAAAATCAACTGTACTAACTCTCATAGCATGGAATTCTTTTTTTTTATTTTTTTTTTTTTAATGCATTAAGAATGAGAAAGTAGAAAATAAGAAAACAAAATAGTCATCCATTGTGGTTTAAGCCCAGCTGGTAACTCTGAACCATGCAGCTGCTCGCTCACTCCTTTTCCCTTTTCCTCCTTACCCGCTCTCAGTATGAAAGTATTACAAAAACCATTCTGCAAAGATAAAGTAGTTAATCTATTTCAAAACATATGTGCAAATATTAGTATTTCTGTGAGGAGTTAAATACACAGCAATTCTAGGAGGGATGAAGAAGTGTAAGAAGAGAAAGATGAGCTGCCTTGTGAAGAAATTTATTCAAGTCTGTATTTGAGAGACTCTCAATACCAGCACTGGGCCCAATCCAGGTATATCTCTAAAGTGGAAAGGGTGGAATGAGTCTTCACAAGCTCTATCAAGTGTCAAACTTAAGGTAGCCTGTGTTCCTAACAAGGATATTGAACAGACCAACAGTGTTTCAGACAAATGATTCTCAGTGCTTAAGCATTGGCTATTTAGGAATTCTGGGTATCTGGCATTTAAATTTCTTTAAATAGACTGCCCCTTCAGGAATGAGAAACTTGCTCCATGACTTAATGTGTAATTAGGGGATCTGTCCTAACCTCTGTTAGCTCCTACCCAGGCAATGCTTGAAAATTTCTTTTTCACAGTGATTTTTCCCTATTTTTCTAAAGTGGAGGAAGCATTTAGATCAGTCTCAAAACACACAATAAGAGTTCCACATCATGGCCAATTATGCAGTGCTTGAATCTCTGCAGAGTCCTTTTCTCTTTACTGAAAAAAAGTGTTGTGATTTGTGTGTTTTCGGGAGAAGAGATTGCAGCTACCATCTTCAGTGACCACAACTGTCCTCAAAGTCTTCAATGAAAACAAATGGAGACCAAGAGTAAGAACTCACTTTAGTCTGACATGGCAGTTTTTGATTGCTTTTGATAGCTTACATAAGGAATTTATCAAAAGAAGCTAAATCCCTTATTGTTCTATAAAAGCCTTAGATTACAATGTGAACATAATTACCTTTCTTAATTTTTGTCAACATCCTCTTCTGAAGTAATTCTACAATATAAATGAAAAAAAAGGAAAAAGAAAAGAAGCATTAAAGTATTTAGTGAAATGAATCCTGATAATTCTCACCTATGTTACCAGGGTGCTTAACAGTAATGATGAGCACTGGGGAGGAAGAACATAGAATTTCTTCCCCTTCTTTTTTCTCCTTTTTAGACAAGTAACACAAAAGCTTGTTCTGGAGGACTGAAGTATCTTTTCCCTTGTATAGAACATCTGCTATACTGGAAACTTGAGGTTATGGAAAGTACTGAAATCAAATTATGGCAATATTAAATTGAACAGGTGTCATGGGTTCAGAAGTAGCAGTCATTTTTTTTCTCCTTCTCGGTAGCCGGTGCAGTGCTGTGGTTTTGGCTTTCGGCCTGGGAACAGCACTGATAACACCAATGTTTTTAGTTATGGCTTAGTGATGTTTGGTCTGGCCAAGGACT
>JANRGW010043624.1:8834-32571 GCA_024733675.1 Psilopsiagon aymara | reverse complement strand
AGTCACGTGGCTCCGCTCTTCTCCCTCCCCCTCCTCCTCTTTATCGGCTCCATATTGGTTCTGAAGTGGGCGAGCTTGATCACAAAATGGAGGTAACTGCCCGCCGCGCGGAGGGAGCGGGGCTTGTGAGGCTCAGCTGAGGCGGGGGTGGAAGGCGGAGTGAAGCGGCCTCCTTTCCCAACGCTGATACCGTACTCCTCCGTCCCCCCCGCGGAGGTAGAGCTGCTTCAGTTCTCCGACAGAGCCCCTGAGCGGAAAGAGGGAGTGATGGGGAGGGGAAGGCACGTAATGGTGCCCCGCACAATTCCTGGTGGTGTGCCGGAGCGGCCGCCGCCTCCTTGCAGCTTTTCTGCCGCCTTCCAGGCCTCGTTTTCCCCTGAGACATGGCGCATTAGTCTGCAATGGCGGCTGCTGGCAGGAAGAGGGAGGATGTGGGAGAGGCTGCGCTTCCGCCGTGCGTCCCCTCGGACGCAGCAGCTGCGGCCGCCATTTCGCTGCTTTCAGCTTGTGGTTGGAGGAGGCCTGGCCTTCTGCTTGGCACAGAGCTCTCCGTAACAGAGGCTCCCTCAGCTATTCTGGGGGGCACCGAAACACTTAGGTGCAGTTTCGAGCGAGAGTGGAGAGAAGTGAGCCCTGCGCGTATCAGTGTCATTGTTCTGTCCTCCCTGACCGCCCCCACCTCCTGCCATGTAAGCTACTCGGAGTAGTGCGCTAGGTGTATTATCCCACAGATTTCCCGCGGAATGGACTTCTAAAACATTTTGTTCGTGTGAGGAATGCTGGTACACGTTGCAGCACCTCCCCAGTGTCCTTCTCACCTCATTCCATTCCTGAAGGGGCTAGCACGTGTCGCGAGCTTTTGCTGGCCGGGGAGGTGGGGAAAGGCATAATGCAAAGTGCTCTCCATTTCTCTTCCATTTCCCCATTCCCCCAGCTAGACATGCATAAGGGCCATTACAGTCGGTGGCATTCTGCCATGATCCTGGTGGGAAACATGAAGAAGCATTCCTGCACAAAACTTGGTTCAGATTTTCCACAGCTTGAATGAAGCCAAGATCAAATGTGCACTTAGGCACTCACCCACACCCTGTGTGGAGGGAAATATGGTTATTTCCCATTGCTTTTCTTTCCTCCTCAGAACAGAAGTGTTTTTGGTTTTCTTTGATTTTTTTTTTTTTTCCTCAGTTAAATAGAGTGTGGTGAGCAAAAACGGTGCAGGTTTTCTGTGTGGCTTTTTTATCTTGACCCCCTTCACTGCAGGCAGAAACCTTACAAAAATTGAGAACAGAGAAACCAACAGGTCACAGTAGTTTCTGTACTTATGTTAAAAGCAGACAAGAAACTGGATCCCTTAGCAAAACAGCTAAAAATAACCTTTCCATGTAAGCAATTGTTTTATCTGCTTCAAGGTTGTTGAATAGCTCAACGACTGGGGGGGATGATGAATTCAGAGCATTTGAACAAGCTTCAGTAAAGCTTGGAAATCCATCACGCACATTATTAAGCTAATATCTTCTTGTTTTTTCTCCCAGCAGACGTTCCTGTTAGCGTTGGGAATAAATTGCCAACACACTTTGAGCTGAAAATCTGTTACCTTGCTGCTTTAACTGTTAGGTTTGTCATGGTACACTGTTTGTATATTAGGTCCAACTAATTATTTAGAGAAAAGACCGGTACATCTCCATAGTATTCTCTTAAGTGGACAGGTAAACTTCCAGCTTGGGATTGTCTATTTTGCTTCTATTAACTTCTTGTCCCTGTAGGAGATACAGTAGTGCTGTAAGTTCCTTTGAGTAATGAAGCATCTCCTACTGACTTTTTTGTCATTGTAAGAGGTTCTGAGAATGCTTTCAGTTCTGTAGTTCGGTTGTAGTATACAAACTTTTCAAGGCTAGTTCAACTCAGCTGATAAGTGTTCTGAATATTTTTATTTAGAGTTGAATATTTTACTAAGTACAGAAAGGCTGATGTTGACAGTTTTTTGTAACAACATTTTATGAGGCAAAGTAGGAATAGGGCTGACCAGGGCTGTGTTTCACTTCAGCTGATGGTGTGCAATAGCAAGGAGACAATTCTGTTTTGACCTTCTTGGCCTTCAGAGGCTGTCCTGGCACAGACCATGTGCGATACCTTTAAGGTGGCTGGCATGGAGCCTCCCTGGGGAAAGCAGCAGGTGACAAAATCAGAGGGGGACTGCATACTTTTTCGTTACTTAAGCGTATTCCTTTCCTACCTAACAATTCCCAAAGTTTTATTTTGCCCTACAGCTACTTTTTTAAAAAGCTCTTGAGCTGTTAATGTGCTATTTCATACCTCTCCTGTATGACTTCAGGAATTGAACAGCTCAGTTGAAACACGCAGTATCCTAATATCTCCTAAGTCAAACTGATGTTTGATTTAAAGGATTTCAGGAGCAGGTTTTAGCATGGTGTAGAGCGGAACTGAAGGTAATACAACCACTTTGATGTTACATAATTAACCAGTTAAAATTGTTAATGTGTTAAATCATGGTACTCATGATTTCACAGTTGATTTTCATTTGAAGCTGGATTTTAGCATGGAATTACATTAAATAATTTCCACTCTGAATGCGTACTGGTCATTAGCAGACACTTGCGTGCCTTGCCCTGTACAGTGTTTGCAGGAATAAAGTTTTCTTCAAACACCCTTGACCTAACAAAACTGCCACAGAAATACACCTAATCTTGTAAATATCAAATGATTTTGATGCAGCACAAGTGTAACTTTACAGAAGCATGTTAGTTATTTTGTTTTGGCTACTGTAGTAAAGCTTCAAGAACCATCCGAAGTTGTGTGGAATTGTAGCCTAAGATACGAATGCATGATAGTAAGGCAAATAACTTACTGATCTCAGAAAAATTGAAATAAAGGCTAAAGGGAATATAACTTTTTTGTTAGTTTGAATGTTTGTGTATGGGTTAATTCATTGAACTTACCTTGTGAAATACTTGATTTTTATAACAATATGTTACGACTTTGTTACCAGTTGTAAAAAGTTTGGTATATAAGTAGAGTATAGGGTAGTAATCAAATACATCACTGGGAAGGAAAAGTAATGCAGATGACTAGTGCTACAGATTGCTGAGGATCAATTGATAACATTCATGATGTCGCAAAAGTAGTATCAATAAGGGATTCTTGCATTGATGTTAGCAGAAGGTATTTTTCAATACAGAAAACATTTAACACATCCTCTAGTATTCCAGGCTGCTGGATAACCAGATGCAGTAGGTTACACGTAAGAGAATTCTAATGAACAATATTTGCAAAATGTTAGATACTTCACAGTTTAAAATTTAGAGAAGTAGAATTTATGCAGACAGTTTGGGTAGAAAAAGTGGAATTTGCTTGCCCCTTACCAGTTGTTAATAGTTATGGAAGACAGTAGTTGACATAGGCAGTTTTCTACCGATTCTAGCATTAGTTTGTAGCTAGTTATTCTGGCAGTTGTAAAAAGCTTTTGCTAGGATAGCAAATGTTCCTTCTGCAGCTCTTCTTAATTGTGGGTAAAATAGGCAGGATTTTCACTCTCCCCTTTTGAATTCTTAAGGTTTTTTCTACTCCCCCCCCTTCCTACCTGTAAAGCCACACCCATGTGCTGCCGCCAGAGAAGGCCCTGCTTCACAGGAATTGGGGTAAGTACTGACTTATCCAACCTGTTTTCTAGGTTTCCTAGAGCTAAAAGAAAGGCTGAGTTAGAGTACCCTTCCAAAATGGCTGCTCTTAAGGAAGAGAGAGAGGTGGAAGACTACAAGAGGAAAGGAAGACGATCCTCACAGGTGAGAGGATTGTTTTGTTGGTCTTTTTTGTTTTATAAATGTAGCTTTAAGGGGAGAAGATGAGAAAACCCACAACTTAACCATTTCTATCTGATGTATTAATTCATAGCTTTTTTTTTTCCTACCTTCTTCATCCCTGTACTGACGGAGTAACTTTAAGTTGCAGTGTATTACATACAATTTTAAGGGGTGGGTTGTTAAGCATAGTGGGGAAATTTTGCTTTTATAGTTTTTTATGTTCTAACAAAACTGTTAAATGTATGCTTGTGATAAAAGCAAGGTGTAATTATTAAGAAATTCATGTATCCTCAGAGTATCAGCCAGAACTTGATTCCTTCCTATCTTCAAAATGCTGGTTTTGGTGGGAATGAAGACAGGTTCTATCTTTCCTTTTTTTCCTTTTTTGTTTTTTTTTTCTTTTTTTTTCAATTAAAAATGGTTGCCTTATAGTCACTGCAAATGAAAGCGAGGCTGTACTAAGTAAAAATAACTGTTTTCTTTTGCTTCTAGCAGAAATACCGTAGACTGAATAAGGTGCGTAGTATAGAGAAGATGTTGGGGCTGTTCTGGGAGGATGGGAGCTAGTTACTGTGGGGCAGGGTGTGGAAGTGGGAGGGGGGAAAAGTCTTGATACCCTTTAGAAAATAAACTCAACAGCAAAGAGGGTATTTAAGATTTTTATGTAGCTTATAACTGAGACATTTTCTGATTGTTTCTTTTGACTTGTTTGCTTTCTAACATTACTTTTCCAGGGTGCCTGAATATTTTAGCTAGTTCAGCTTTTTCGGGAATGATATGTACTGCACTGTGGGAGGGCCTGTGCACTTGAATTATGAACGAATCTTGTCTGAGTTGCATGTATCTGGTAGCGTTTGGTTATTTTGTATTGAAGTATGGCGTGTAAAGTCCTTCTGGAAGGAATGGTGCAACTGTCTCACTGCTTTGGACTTTGGATACACTGTAACTGGAGTCACTCAGCTGCCTCCTAAATGAGCTGTTGTAGTTTGGAAAAGTAGCTTGCCCTGGAATAAATGTAAAATCTCTTAAGTTTCTGGAGAAAATACTTCATAGGGAAAGCTGTTGAGGCCCCAGTTTTCTGTAGGCTTTCCCGTTTAGGGAGGCAGTTTAAGATTGGGCTATGTGGGGGACAGAGCAGTCTTGTCTTACAGATTTACCTGCAGATGAGTATAAGTGTGGTGCTATGCACTTTGTGGGCACTTGCTGGTGTTCGCAGAGGTACAGTCCGCTTCAAAACAGTGCCATTACAGAGAAATACTTGTTCTAAAAGGCTGTTCAAAACCCTGGCCATATGGAAGTTAAGTGTGTAGCAGCCTTGGAATAAAGGCAGTGTGTGTCTGCAGCAGTGTTGTCACTTCTGCAAAGATTAAGATTTTTACATGGGGGAAGGGGGACAGATGCCATTTTTTATTTCCTCTCTTACGAGAGAGGCTTAGCCTGTGCCGAATGCGTAGGGCTTTAGGTACGACACGGAAGCCACAAGTTCAGTTCTTATGGTGACAGGGTGAGCTCGGGACACCCCATTTCCCCCCTGCTCCCGAACCCCAGCCCTGGTGGTGAGACACTCCCATGAAGCCACTGCGGGTGGGGTGATGGGGCGGTGGGGCTAGTGCTGCTGCATGTGCCTTCCTGCTCCTGCGAGCCCCGCCCTCCGGCTCCATATTGAGGGTGGAGGAGACTGAGATCGCTCACAAAATGGAGGCAGTCGGTGCTGCTCAAAGCTTTGGCCTGAGTGAGGAAGTCGCTAATCACTGCCAGAGAGGAAGTTCCCAGCCTCCTCAGAGCCCATTAATATGTTTGGGGGGGCCCCTTAAACAGCTTAGGGGGAGAAACAAAGCTGCCTGCTGGCTGCAGGCAAGCTGGACATTCTTATCGCTGCCCCTCCTCCTTCCCCCGCTTTCGCCTGACTGAAGGAGTGAAGTGCTGCAAAACAGCATGCTGGCCCGCAGCATCAGCTGTGTAGGAGGGACCCTGCTGGTCTTGTTGAAGTACTATAGTAGATACACTAGGGGGGAAGGGAGAGTTGTATTGTGTGAGGTTTGCTGCCCACAAGAGACTGCTGTTAAAAACAACTTCAGCAGAAGGCTGAGACATGATGTGGGTTATAGAGGGACAGTGCATGGAAAATCCTGGAGATGCTTATCCCCATTGAGAACAAACTACCTGGAAAAAAAAAAAAAAAAATCCTAATTAATGCTCTTAAGAAAATGTTGCCTTTTGTGTCTGTGAAGAGTTCCTGTAGCACAGGTGTGTTCCGGGGCTAATTTCTCTCTGATAAAGAAGCTGTAACAGCAGATGTTTCTTCTCCCATATGAAATGGTAGTTCTTGTGCATATAAGAAAAATAAGCAGAAAAATACTTCACTTTTCCTTTCAGGGGTGACCTGAAGAGCTTTTGTGGTCATTCTTTTAAGGCAGAAGCAGTCCGAGTTGCTAACTGAAAGCCCCATAGTCTGGAGGGATGCCAGAGAACTGCAGAGAGTGTGTCCAGTTTTGCCTCATAAGGCTTCTGGCTTTGGACAAGTTCAAACTCTGCAGTTTCACATAATAGATTTCCTTTAATGCATGAGAGTTTGAAACACTTAATAGTCCCAGCTTTAACATAACCCAGATAAAAATGAAGTACTGTCAATAGATTTAAAAAATCCCAAATCCAAACTATGCAATTAGCAACAGAAAACCTAAAGCAGTTTCGTTATATAGCAGATTTGTCACCCTTTAAGATTTTAAGTTAATGTATAGTTAAAAGGAAGATTTTCTTTAATGATACTTCTGTAGTCTAGACCACTTGGAAGTAGAAAAGAAGCTTTACTTTGTAGTCACAGGACCATTGAGTATCAATTATTTATGTAGTATTCCTGTAATTACAAAGTTAGTGCCTTAAATAGAATATTGTTACTGAGAATGCTGGTGCTCTTCTGTAAGAAGATTAGCAGGAATAAGGTCAGGGGTTACTTCCCAGCCAGCTTTTCATAATCTTGGGAGTTGTTTCCTGTATTACATGTGGAACATCATAAACCAAGTGTTTCCTAAAGCAGTATGTAATTCATAAATTATCTTTTGCCATATATTGCTTCACAATATCCATTGCTCTTTAGGGTGGTTGTGTTGCACTCAAAGGGACGTATGTTTTTCTGACCAACCCTAGAAAACTCCCTGCCCTCCCCCCCCAAACTGTGGCAGAGCTTAAAGCACTTCACCTTTGGTTTTAAAGCAAGACATCTACATATAGCAGTCTGGCTGCTTTCATGTAGTTCAGCATTCAGGCTAATATCTGTACTGGGTTAACCTACTGCAGCAGAAATGGTGAAACTTGTTATGCATTCATGCTGCAGAATTAAAGTCATATGCAGTGTAGCTGGCCAGCACCTTGTGCAGTGTTTTACATACACACAAGTACCGGATGGCTAAATAAGATTTTAATCTGGTGGGTTTTCATAAGCCTTCTCCATCTTGGGGATGGGAGAAAGATGTAAAATAATTTTTTGTAAACTCCAGTCAAGTGTACGAGGATATTCCTGGGCTAACTAAAAAAAAACAAACCTTGTGCAACACTGAAAGATCAGAAACACTAACATGCTTGTAAGCCCACTTTAATTATGGTGTATAAAACTGGGCTTTTAAAATAGCACATTTTACGAAGTGACTGGTCATATATCGGTGATATTTTCAAGAACTTCAGTTATACTTGTTTGGTTTATTATGCTTGTTAAGGTACCAGTCTTATTCCAGTAGTTGTATCCACTACTGGTCATTGATCGGTCGTTTCTCAAGGCATCATTTGTCTGTAAGATGTAAGCCTTACAATGAGGCACATTTGAGAGGTGTTTCCCATAACATTGAAAACTACATGTGTACTTCTGCTTTCTTGCTTGCGTCCATGCAACTTACAAAATTATCAGACTGAAAATTTACAATTTTAAGGAATTAAAAATGGATAAGTTTCTTCATAGTGCATAAAAATAACCTTTCACAATGGATATCCCAAAGGACTGGACACTCTGGATGATAACCTTTTTTCTTTTACATGGTGTTCTTAATTTTTTTGTAGTTCCTCACAATTACGCTTCATAAAATATTAGAACCTCCCTTTATCTAGCAGTGCTTCATTGCTAATCCCTACAGAGTGATATGCAACAACGTAAGATAGGCATAGAATCAATGTACTTCTGGGGCGATGGGGAGAGACCGGATTATTTAGTGTATTGAAATCTCTTTACTTACGTGTGCATTTGAGCACTTAGTTAGTTAGTGTTTTAATTAAAATCACACCTCATTGTGTTTATTATGCTGCTGTCTAAACCCATTGGAAGTCATTGTTTTTATGTAAATGTATTCCACCTATTTGTAGTTATAATGTGCACGGATAAATTTTTTGTAATTCTGTGAAATTTTAGCTCTGGTTTATAGTCAAAATATGTTTCTGATTTTTGATTTTGTAGGGCCATGAGCCAAAGGAGCCAGAGCAGTTGAGAAAGCTGTTCATTGGAGGTCTGAGCTTTGAAACAACAGATGATAGCTTGAGAGAGCACTTTGAAAAATGGGGCACACTCACGGACTGTGTGGTAAAGTGTCAAATACTAGTTTGTGCTTTTGAAGGAGAGAGGTGCTTAATCTAGCACAGAAATGCAGAGTACCCCCTATATTTTTTGCAGGTGATGAGAGACCCCCAAACAAAACGTTCCAGAGGCTTTGGCTTTGTGACTTACTCTTGTGTGGAGGAGGTAGATGCTGCCATGAGCGCTCGACCACATAAGGTTGATGGACGCGTGGTTGAACCAAAGAGGGCGGTTTCAAGGGAGGTAAGTGAAGTATTTAAGTTAACCCAATTTCCTAATCTTTACCTAATGATTTAAAGCACTGAATGGAGTTTTTGGTGTTGTAGGATTCTGTGAAGCCTGGGGCGCATCTCACAGTAAAGAAAATATTTGTTGGTGGAATTAAAGAAGACACAGAAGAGTATAATTTAAGGGAGTACTTTGAAAAGTACGGCAAGATTGAAACCATAGAAGTCATGGAAGACAGGCAAAGCGGAAAGAAGAGAGGCTTCGCTTTTGTAACTTTTGATGATCATGATACAGTTGATAAAATTGTTGGTATGTAGCTCTTCAGTGAGAAATGACTTACAGGATACAAGTGTAACATTACATTTCAGAGCAGCAGTGTGTGGAATGTAAGCTGTTGGCATAATCAATTGGTTTACTATTGTAAGAGAGGGGATAGATTTAATGTTCCTTTTAAAAGTGTGATCGTGCCTTTCCATGAGAGTTTTACAGCATATTGCTTTAAATGATTTGATTTTTCTAACTGTCCTATTTCACATTTTTCTCTAGTTCAGAAATACCATACTATAAATGGACATAACTGTGAAGTGAAAAAAGCACTCTCAAAGCAAGAGATGCAGACTGCTAGCTCTCAGAGAGGTGAGTTTGGAGTTATACATCGGTATCGTGTGGAACTGGTTTTCAATTAATGTAATTGAAGTAAAATATTTTGTAGGTCGTGGGGGTGGCTCAGGCAACTTCATGGGTCGTGGAAACTTTGGAGGCGGTGGAGGGAACTTTGGCAGAGGAGGAAACTTCGGTGGAAGAGGTAAATGATTGGAATGCTTACACAAAATGTGATTCCTATTTTTATTTCCCGTGTCAGTTGGCTTGAACACTGGATGTGTATTCAGGAAAACATTTTCGTCTGTTTTGTGTTCCAGGAGGCTATGGGGGTGGTGGTGGCGGTGGTGGGAGCAGAGGAAGCTTTGGGGGTGGTGACGGATACAATGGATTTGGTGATGGTAAGTGTATTGTTCACTCCCCCTTCTGTCCCAAATGTTGTAGATAGCTCTAAGTCTTGCCTTCACTTTGAAAACAAAGTTGGCTTTGGTAATAATGTTTTCTACATTGTAGAGCTGTGAAGAGTTAAAGGGTTTTCTTTTTCCCCACAAAATTAGGGGTGGAAAAAAAACCCCACCTCTATATTTACCTTGTGCCATGAGGCTGTTTAAAAGTTCATGCAGCAGCTGTTCATGATTATTGAGAACTAAATGGAGATACTGCTGTCAGTTGAGATTACTAATACTGAATAAAGCAGTGACCCACTATCACAAGAGAAATCTTTTTCAATCAACTGTAAGACTTTCCATGGCTCAGTAGTGTCTTTTTTATGATTAAGTTTCAGTGAGTATCCAGAATGCATCTGAAGAGAGCTGTGGAAATTACCAAATGGCTGTGGAAGTAGTGGGTCATCTTGGGGGGAGGGGGGCACAAATGAGGGAAGTAGTGTGTGATTACTTATGTCCTGAATCTATAAACAGGTAAACGTAGTTATGTTGAATTCTTTGGAACACTTTTCCCAGTTTGGGATTACTCCATCAAAACATCAGAGACCGGGTCAGCCTCTGGAATGCTAAGTCCTTCAGATACGCTTTATGTGATTAGAAAAAAAAGAATTTCCAGTAGCTTTGACACACATGTAAATAAAGCTGTAGGTCTAGATAAAAACTGTGAACATTAATTCTTCTGAGGACCTTGCCTAGATGAGACATTTTAATTCAGAGGAATAGAGAGGATGATACACAGTACTGACAAAGCCGTTTGTGTAAAGCGGCAGTTATTGCACATAGAGGGGGGAGTGATGGTAGCAGCGTGTCTGCGTTTTCCTGTAAGCCAGAATGAACTTCTAAGTATCATTCTTCAGGCGTACATAAATGAATGGGGTTTTTTGTTTTTATTAAATAGTTTAGGTAGGTGATACAACTGCAGTGAATATAATACAGTGAAAACATTGGGAGGAGACATTCTTTCTCTGTTTTTTGTTTTTGTTTTGTTTTTAAATGGACATTTCCTCACCAACTTAGCTTTCGTGTGTTCAGTTTGATTCTTCTTTTATTCCAAGGGGGCAACTATGGAGGGGGTCCTGGCTATGGCAGCAGAGGAGGTTATGGTGGTGGTGGAGGACCAGGATATGGAAACCCAGGTGGTGGATATGGAGGTGGAGGAGGAGGATATGATGGCTACAATGAAGGAGGAAATTTCGGTGGTGGTAAGCTGCCAGTTTTACTAAGACGTTTTTCCGACATGTCTGAGTTGTACAGTGCCTTGAGTGTGATACTGCTTAAAATGAGTTGTACAGTGAGATCTTAATGTAGAATACTATGTTACGTAAGCAAAGTACTTTTCCATCTGAATCAGCTTTCATATACTATATACAACATTGTTTTGCCTGGAACTTATTTTGCAAAAGGCAACAGCTGTAAATCTATGTAGAGTAGGAGAATTTTGAGGCTTCTGACCGTTTGAAGAATGCCATTGCTGTCAGATACCAGTTCACATTGTGTAGATGGCATCCTCCTTGTGAGGACTATAAATCTTAGTTTGTATAAGCTTTTTAATTGCTTGCCCCAAGTGGGGGATTTAAGCTGCAGAATATGCATATTGTACCTTCTGATGTGTATTTGCAGCATGGCTTTTGTGATTCTTTCACTTAATGGAGCAGTTGAATTCTGTGTACTTTACATTATTGTCATACATACAAAGAATTGGGCAGTGGAAGAATGACAGTGAAACTTGTGCTTATATGACTTCGGAGGCCTTAAATTCGATCTTTTGTGTTGACTTCAGATTGCCTACTCAAATCTAGAAGTTGTCTAGTGTCATGTGATATTTTTCATCTCCAGTAAAGTACCAGTTTCTAATCTTCAAAATGCTAAGGGGTTTTGTCTTTTGTGCATTGCAAGTAGAAGGAGTGTGCAAAATGCTTACAATTCTATTTTAAATGGTTTTAAATTATCAGAATTAACATTGGGTGTCATAATTTGGCAAATTTCACATCTGAAATGTTGCACAGAAATGGCTTTATAAATCTGTATTTGTTTCAGGTAATTATGGTGGAAGTGGGAACTACAATGATTTTGGCAATTACAGTGGACAGCAGCAGTCCAACTATGGTCCCATGAAAGGTGGTGGCAGTTTTGGTGGCAGAAGTTCAGGCAGTCCCTATGGTGGTAAATATGATTTTGTGCAGACAGTATTTTTTTTCTCTAGTTCAAATTTCTTGGTTTTCTTGTATTTCAATATACACCCTGTTTTTTGTAGGTGGTTATGGATCTGGAAGTGGAAGTGGGGGCTATGGTGGGAGAAGATTCTAAAAATGCTACCAGAAAAAGGGTAGGTGTAATGCATATTTCTAATGATGATTAATCATGTACAACTGTTCACTGAGAGTAATAATTTTCTTATCCTGTATTCAACAGGCTACAGTTCTTAGCAGGAGAGAGAGCGAGGAGTTGTCAGGAAAGCTGCAGGTTACTTTGAGACAGTCGTCCCAAATGCATTAGAGGAACTGTAAAATCTGCCACAGAAGGAGCGATGATCCATAGTCAGAAAAGTTACTGCAGCTTAAACAGGAAACCCTTCTTGTTCAGGACTGTCATAGCCACAGTTTGCAAAAAGTGCAGCTATTGATTAATGCAATGTAGTGTCGATTAGATGTACATTCCTGAGGTCTTTATCTGTTGTAGCTTTGTCTTTCTTTTTTCTTTTTATTTTCCCATTACATCAGGTATATTGCCCTGTAAATTGTGGTAGTGGTACCAGGAATAAACAAATTAAGGAATTTTTAACTTTTCAATATTTGTGTAGTTCAGTTTTTCCACATTTAGTACAGAGAACTCTATAACAGAAATGAAATGTAGTTTAGGGTGTTTCCTTGTTAGTTAATAGAGAGGATTAATGCATTTCTCAATTACTATTTTGTATTAATTTAAAGTTAACAATAGAAACACCTATTGATTTGCAGTCTTAAGGGGTCTAGTCTCAGTGTATATATGTAACTGTCATTGACATGAGTTACATAGGCATACAGAAGGAGAACATCTGTATGTTGCATTATAGTTTGTTTAGATGTATAACTAGGATTGAGTTACTCAAATTAGTGTTTGTGAATTATAGAACTAAGCTTTACCTTAATGAAAATTTCAAATTACTTTTTGGTTTGTGCATATTTTTTTAATTTGTAGTTCTGTATTAGTACTAGCGCTTCAAGAAAATAAGGCATGATAAATATTTTAACAAGACCAACGTTAGACACATTAAAGCTGTCTCCCGTCTCATTTGAGATGTACAAGGGATAACTGCAGTTGCTTAAGTCTTGGGTGAAGAGAAAAAGAAACTTGCTTTTTACCTTTATATTTATTGTAATTCCCGAGAAGTTAAGGTGGGGGGGAATCAAGTGCCTGTTTCCTTGGGATATACAATGATTCTGTTTCAATAAAACTATACTTTGGGGAGGGTGGTTTGGAATTTTCATCCCCTTTGTCCCCGTTTCCCTTTCCCTCACACCAGACTGCGCTGTTGCGATAAAATGAGGTGTCATAGTGAGAGTAATAGGTGTGTTCCTCAATAACTTAATGGCTATATACTTTCTTGCATGCACCCTAGGCAATTTTCTGGACACATTCTTCTGACTGGGAGCCAAGGGTAGCACAGGTGTAATCACTGACAGTCCCAGGTAACGCGTTCCAAAAGCCCCTCCACCACGGGCTCTGAGTAGTATAGTTTTCAAGCCTTTGCCCTTGCGAATGTCTGTGCTCAGCTGAGAGCTCGAAGATAAAACGAAACACGGATCTAGTTGTAATTTGCTGACTAGAAACACTTGCCACAATATAGTATGGTACAGTCTGGAGTTCCCACAGGTAGAGTGATAGCGTGTGACAACTCGATATTTTTATATTTTTTTTTAATTGCACTGGAGTAGCAAATCTTATCAGCACATGTGGCTAGAAATTGTACCTCATTCTCACTTCTGACCTCCAAATTAAGGCACTGCAGCCTGTCCTTTTCTCATCTGATGCCAATTCTCTCCACCATTGCCAGGACAGTGCTTTCTGTCCATTCAGACACAGAAGAGTAGGGACGCAGTCAATAGAAGAAATGCTCAGACACTTGGCAATGTGGTAATGGAATTACACCTGTCTCACTTCTGGGTCAATGTGCAGTATAAGGTAAATGCAATTCCAGTGTAGGAATGAATCTGCAAAGATGTATTGAAATGGCTCAAGGCATCATCAGTCATATTAATAATGAATTATAATTTTAAGAAGTAGTAGCATAATGAGTGTGTTGTTTGAAAAAAATTAAACAATGTTATTTAAACACTGTTATTGGAGTGTATTTAGACTGCAGTACGTTAAAACAAGGAACCGGTGTCAAGATGGTAGCCTCCAAACTGGATTTCAAAAGTCTGATTATTTTCTGTGGAGTTCTAAAACATCTCTAAAGTTAAAGCAAGAATTGGTGATTTAGTGAACACTTCTGTTGCTGTACATACTAATTTGGGCTTGGGGTGGGAGGGAGGCTGTATTTCAATAAAGGCATTTTTTAAACAACCCATTTGGAGTTTGAAAACATGGAAACTAAAATGCAACTCACTAGGGAGTGAGCCACCTAATGCCGACCTGCTTTGTACATTACTATGCTTAGAAGATGTGTAGACTTGTACCTGGGGCCTGCACCTGGTTGCAGGGACAAGGATGGGGTTGATGTCCCTTCTGACGATCTGGTATTTCTAAATTTTTTAGAATGTATTGACAGTGTTCTTTTTAACAGGGCCTCTTGTAGCTGTACTGTGACAACAATGTTAACTTTGAACAATAGTGTCATAATAAACTTTATGAACAAGATCTGTATGCAACCTTTTAAGAGATGATGTAAGTGACGGCTTTGTAGGTGGGTGGGGTAGCTTAGATGTTGTCTGTGATGTGGAAAAGTGTAAGCCGTGAGGACAGTGATTAACCAGCTTGAAGGAACCTAGGATGTACTCCTCTGATCCATACTTGCTAAGGAGACTCTTAAGACAGGACTTCAGCAGCCTATTGAGTATGGAGAAGTCAGCATAATTAAAGAATGACGAGGCAGCAAGAGCAACAGCTTCAACTTCCAGAAAAGTGAAGGCATAAGATACTGTGCTGATAGTGAGCAGCTTCCCAAAGGCTAGTTAAATCTGCTTATCACAGCTGAAATATCGAAGAAAGTCTAGCAAGAGTTCTTCACCCTTTGGAACCTCCTTGAGTGATAGCTACTTGAGTTGACTCAAAATCAATAGGTCTAGCATTTAGACCTGAAAGGAAGGGCAATGAGCATAGGTAAGGTTTGCCTTTAAAATTTTTCATGAATTATAAAGAGTAGCGGGAGTTTTTTAAACAAGGTAAGAGTAATTTCTTTAATTTTCAGGTTGAATGAGAAGCTGCTGCTTGACAAAATGGGGAATGTCTTGCACATCCTCTTCAGTTGAAGGTTTCTGACTGGGTAAGATTTGTAGTGTATAGTAAACCACTTGTTTAACCCTTATTTCCTTCTAGGCTTTCCTTTGCCAGCCTCAAGGAAAGCCTTAAGTACTAAGGAGCAAGTACTCTAGCATCCATCATCCAGCACTCCCTGTTCTGGGTGAGGGTTGCTTGCTGGCATTGCTATTCAAGAATCTTCTGTTCCTGGCAGGTACAAAGCCGGCGTGTGTCTGAGATCAACAAGAGAGAAATGAGAAATGCTTTGAACTATATGCTGTAAAAGTTACTGGGGTGCTTGGGGGAGGAGGGCTGGAGGTGGGGGGGAGGAGAAGCTTTTTTCCCGTTGATGGGAAGATGTGCCCTGCAGAGACCCAGCCAGGGAAGATGGGAAGCAGTCCGTGCCAGGTCTCATGGGAACTTGGTGCTTTGGGCTGCTCAGGGCAGTGAGTTCCCTCCCTAGTAAACATCTCTTGTCTCTGAGTTTGCATTTGTGCAGTGCTTCCAGGCAGGGGGCTTTAGTAGCAGCTGATGCTGCCGTGTGAAGCCTGGCTGGAAGCACAACTGTTATACAGATGAATGGCATTAAAAGAATCTTTCATCAACCTGTTTTAATGCAGAGCAGTTCTTAACTCTTGGAATATATATTTCCTTTTCTGCATCTTTGGTCATTACGGGCCTGGAGTATTTTTAGCTCCTTTTATATTTAGAGTAGCCTAGTACCTATTTAAACTTAGCAATAATTTTTTGAGTCTGCATTAGTTTTGTGAAGTCAGTTTCTATTTTAGCATTGGTTATGCTTCAGTTACTGAGAAAGTCAAGCAGAACCTTGGTGTTTCAATTTAACCTGGAGCTTGTTCATGTTCACAGGCTGACCTCAAGTACTTAAACTTGTTGCCTGCTGTCGGTGAAGATCCGTAGAGCAAACTCTTTTGACATTTTAACTTAAAATTAAGTTAAAAGTACCTTATGGTGGTGATTGATGTTGAGATTTTCATGTGATCAGGAGCTATGGAATGGAAATCTCACAATGACTTGTGTTTTTGACAAATGTTGACAAACATTTTTGCTTGGCAGGGGTTAAACCAGATTTGAATCTGGTGCAGTGATGTCAGTCTCCTTAGTGCAGGGTGCCAGCTGAGGTGACAGCTTGCTATCTTATGCCCAGAGTGGGAATACCATTGCTTTTCCTCTGCTAGGCAGGGTTTCCTTGTGAGCTCACCTGTACGTGGTGCCAAGTAAGTGGGGAAGAGCAGTAGGGTATCTCTGATGAGGGTAAAGGCTTCTGTTCATGGGGAAGAGAGGAAATGTTTTTTAATAGTAGAATCTTGAAAATGTTTCAACAAAAACTGCTTTGCATCCTGTTACTAGGCCTGTGTGTAGAGCACAGATCAGCCTTAGCATGAAAGGAGTATGTTGCTGCAGACTCATTCTGTGCTCTGGAGGATGTTTTTTCCATCACGTGTAGAACTAGATGGTCACTGTCAGAATTACTTTCACCCTTTGATTTATAACACTCCTGTTAGACTCGTTTGCTTAATCTCAATTGTTCATACCCCAGTTTGTTCAGAAATAAACCTTGTCAAAGGCAAACCCATGTATTTTTGCCCAAGAGGTGCTTCCAAGAGTTAAGAATTCTGGTTTGTGGATAGGTTTTTCTACAGTGGCTGCTACTGAAAATAGCTGTAAATAGAGATGTAAAGATGTAAAGTCAATGAAGCGTTAGTCCCTAAGCTGCAGTTCTACAGAAGTTCACTTACTGCTTAAATCTGTCTTAATCTAAAAGCAAATGCTACTTCTAAGAAGTAAAAATGTATTTCCCCAAAAGGGGCCCACGTTAACGTGGATGTGATGAGTATTTTGTTATTATAGAACCCTGAAATTAAACACAGCACCTTAACTTTGGTATCATTTAAATACTTAATGTGGGAACGGGAATGCTGCTGTCTTTCAAGCACTGGATTTGTGATGTACTGACTTGCTGTCTTTGGTTCCAGTGTTCAAGACATTAATGTGTTTTCATAAGATTGTCTCATCTCAGTGGAACATTCTTACATATTGGTCTGTGGTCTCTGATGGGTCTTGTATCTTAACATGATAACTCTGGTGGATCTCTGTATCTTAAACTGTGTGGAGCATGAAAGATCTTGAGTCTCTGAAATTCGGGTATCTGATGGATGGTTCTTTTTCTGCTGTGGGTGCTACAGGTTGACATCTCTGTCTAAGATTAGCTTTTTCCTCAACTAAAGTAACCCAAGTATCTCCGTAGAAGAAAAATGGCCTTCATGTAGAAGATAATATCGCAAGATTGGAAAAAATAATATAATAACTGGTAAAGACTTGAAGAGCAATGGTGCCAGTGTGTGCTGAGATCTTAGAACATGTGCTTAAACAAGTTTGAAAATAGTATGGAAATTTTAAATTTTTGGTATAATCCATAATGGATTGAAATTTGTTTAAAATATTTCCATTTTGTATCAGAATAAAGAGTATGCTGGCAAATGCCTCACATCTAAAATGCATTGACATCACTTTTTTTCAAGTAAATGCTGTGCAAAACACAAAGTGGTCCTAACTCCCTGCAACATGCTGAGTTACAGGATCAGCTTTCCACCTTGGGACTGGTGGCTCAGCCCCACTCCTCAGCTTTGCTTTTAATGGTTGTAAAACTGAATGTTCTGATCAAGTTGCCTCCACATGGAGAGTTGGCAGTGTATAAGGTCAGCACTGGGATGCGTTAAGACTTGGCAGTGTCACAGTTGCTCTCAGCTTCGGGAATATACTGTGTACCTCAGTAATAACAATAAAATGAAAGATATAGTTTGTAATCCAATGTCTTTGCGTCTACCGAACCTGAGGTGGAATACTATTTCCTTGCTGATGTGGGTGTTCTGATATGAATACAACATTTACTGTGCTGGTGATACAAAAAATACGGTTTTAAACTGAGTGTGAGTTACTTCAGACTGATCCTTTGCCTGGTGGAATCTGAACAAGACTTCTGCATTAACTGCAGGTATTTTGTTGTTTCTCTTTTCATCCTGGTAATGGTATAAGTGTTAAGTTTTCACCATGTGAGGTTAGTACATATACAGCAGCTCCTGCAAAGGCTGGTTCTAATAGTGCCGTTTGACCTTTGCTTTTCCATTAGCACTAAAACAAGGAAAAAAGTGGAAAGCAGATTACTGAGGTCTCTGTTTTATACCCAATTTGTAATTAAAGTATTTATATTGCAGCTAGAGAGAACATCTCGGGTGTCAGGGGTTTGAGACCCTGGTTAATGGTGGAGGGAACCCAGGAGCTCCTCAGGTTCTCTGTGCTTTACCAAATCAGATCCAATCTCTGGGTTTTCAGCTGCTGGAACTGTCCATTTGCTCCCAGCAAGAGGCATGTCCTTGCATTCTGAGCATGTGCAGGGCTGTGCAGTGGGATGAACTGACAGGCAGGTAACAAGCAGGTCAGTCTAAACAAGGTAAGTGGCCTCAGTGCAAGCGGGGTCACCTGTGTTTACATTTCCCAGTGGCTTCAGCACCACAAATGTTAGTACTTAATGTCAGGGCTGGAACACCTGATGGTGCCAAAGACTTTCTTCTGGTAGTGGCACTTGAGGGCTACTCTTGCCTTTTAAAGAGACCGTCAATAGCATTGTGGTTCCTGGCATTATGCTGCCCTGGAGCAAGAACTCCCTTCCTGGTGAAGCTGTTATTACTGCTCTGCTTTCCTCCCCTGCTTTATTCTGGTTAGCCAAGGTTGTCCTGCAGGTAAAGGTGAGAGAGATGTCTGTACTCTGCTGTTCAGAATTGGTGAATGAGTTAACAGGAAGATGAATGGCAAGTGACAAATACTAGAAATGAAAATTACTTGGGGGCAATAAAAGCTGTGAAATGGTTACACTGATCCTACTGTGACCAGCTTGATAATAAAATAGCACTTGAAATTCTGACTACAGAGGGAGAACCAAACCTGGTACCCAACAATCGTAGGCTGCAAAGGAGCTGATGCTGTTTAGGTGAGTAGGGCCTGAGGAGTTGAAGGAAAACAACAACCAGCACAGAGCAGTTGAGTAGAGGAGACCTTCCACAGCATCCTGTGACAGTCACATCACACTGTTGATGACATACTGTTCTGTATGTCACTCAGGACTTCCCTAAAACATAACAGTGTAGAACTGGGATCACGTTGTTTCTTGGTTTTCATGACCAGTCATGGGATGTTTTCTGCTGTGTGTGCAGCTCCAGCACAGTTTAAAACTTAGAGAAATAAAAAACTCAAGCCTGAATTCACCAGCAACACTATCATTGTGTTTAGCACTAACCTAACTTTGTGAGTAATGAGCTAATAATGCAAGGCTGGGTTCCTGAGATGATGTCCCTCTTTAAACCCTTTTTCCTTCAATAGTGTGGGTGCTACGCTGCCATTTTCCTTCTTAAGAGAAATAAATACCAGAAGGTGCTGCAAAACAACTTGGTGTTTATTATACTAAACAAAGTTATGCATAATGTTATAGTCAAAAGATTCTGAAACATGTAAAACATCACCAACAGAGAAAAAACTCAGATGAAATATGCCTTCTGTAAGTTTCATAGGGAAGATGATGCAGTTTTTTATGTTCAGATCTACACATGGATTTCAAACAAATTATGCATTTCCTGCATTCAAAAAATCCCCAGTGATCAAGTATGAGCCTATGTGAAGGGCAAACAATGCATGCCAGTGATTCTCCCGTTACTGTCTTAGAGAAGGTCATTTAAGCTCCACATCACTTTTCCATTACCTGAGCACAGGTTGCAGGCAGCATGGTTGGTTGGCCGCTGGTGCGCTGCCTTCTATGTGCTCTGACGCAGTGAGAGTGACCAACTCTGACCTGAGTCAGGGCCCTTCAGAGCTGCACAGCGCACATCCAGAATGGTTACTTGAGGGTGTATGGAATCTTAAGTTGGAAAAATGCTTAATGCTGCCAGTGACCAAAGTCACAGGTTTTAAATGCCTTTGGAGGAAAGACCTCATCATGAGTTTAGGTAGTGTTCAAAGGGAAAAATACAAATGACATAAACATCGCATAACACAAAACTCTGTTACACAATCCTTCCAACTGGCAGTTAGAACTAAGCTGAACAAGGCATTAGTAAATGCTGACAGTTCTGTGCAATATGTCTCTCTGGTTATTAAGTACATTTGTTACGTGAAGACTTAAGCCTTGGAAAAGTAGGGAGGAATTCCCTTCTTTAGGGAAATAAATGTGCATGGAGTTAAAAAAAAAAAGGTTTAATGAGCTGATAAATCAAAATCAAACTTTTAAGTATCAACTTTTATACTGTATTAAAATCATATTAAATACTCAGCAAGTATAAAAGTGCAAGAAAAATGGGAAACAAGCCCTATTGCATATTTATAAAACAGGATCAGAAACCATGCTGTTTGTCTTACCAGAAATTGTATTTAGAAGGCTAAAATAATTTTTTATATATATATCAAATCAATCTATGAATATAACAAGAGATAGGAACAGTATATAAATATGGTATCTTTAAATATTTACATGTATATGGAAACTAGTCAAAGTGGTGCTATAAGAAAGAAATGTCTGTTACAAAAGTGAGATTACAGATTTTGCATACCTCCATCTGCATTATGCTATTAGTTTTAAACCTGCATCTTCCATAAACTAATCATTAACTTTTAAATCATCATTGCATAGAATTACTTGAAAAAATATTACCTAATTCTGCATTCCACCTCACAGTAAAGACTATCAGGAGGGTGATATAAAAATAAGAGCTCTGAGAGCAGTAGCCAGCTGTGCTGCCCTTCAGAGTTTAGTCTCTGACTTCTTGCCCTTTGGAATAAGGAAGACATTGCCATCTCTGGTTTGCTGCAGAGAATATTCATTAGGAGAGTAAGACTTGCCATCTTCATCACGTAGCATGCTGAAGACCTCAAGGTATAAGGTGGTCAGCTGCTTTTTCATTTGACGAAGGCTCTTGTCGTGCTCTCCTTTCTCCTTCAGCAATTTCTCTTTCTCATCCTTCAGGTTATTCAAGTCTTGCTCCAGTCCCACTATATTTTCCAGTTTTCTTTTACGGCAGTTCTGAGCAGCCACTTTGTTCTTGCCTCTCCTGCGTATATCTCGGATGAGCGCAAGCTGGGCTTCATTGAACTGCTCCTTAGACATCATTTCATTGAAGTCATCAACAGGGAGATTGATGATTTTTTCAACAGGAAAAGGGATCTGCAGAGCCTTTGCTCTTTGCTCATCTCGTGTGAGATGAGCTTCGAGGCGGCTTAAAGATTTATCCTTTGTGAAGGGAGCTTTAGGGTGGCCGGGGCTGGCAGGGGGGTCTTTCTTTTTTGTGTTTGTACACTGCAAACTTGGTGTTTGAGTGCTTGGCCCTATAGAAGAGAACACTTGATCCTTGAACTGCAGTGAGTACATGCTAGCCTTGCTCTGCAGCACACTTCCAGGACCGCTGTCCATGTCTTCCATTTCAGAGTCACTATAGCCAAAAGGCTTATCTCTGTAGGCAGATAATTCCACAGAGTGGTCAGGTGATGCTACGCTAGAACTTGCATTCAATGAAATACCTGAGTCAGAATCATTGTATTCTGGTCCAGTTCCTGAGTGGCTGCCATTAAAAGCTTTACACAGTGCGAAATCTGAAAGATCAATAGGTTCGCTTAGAATCTCCGCAAGTGATTGTTTGATAGTGTTTGTCATTGCTGTGTCACCGTTCGCCTTTGTGTCGACAAAGGTGCTGTAGAAATCCTCACAGAAATCAGAGTTTGAGGGGGACATGTCATTTAAAGAGCTCACGCTCAGCTGGCTGGTGTCTTCTGGTGGTAAAATGGCAGAAAAGGGACCCTCAATGCTATCCAGGAACTCTGGATCACAGTTAACGTCCTTCCTTATGGTGGGTAATGAGCTGTAGTAATTGAAACTGTTGTGCATCTCTGTTGACTTGGGTTCAGGGCTTGTGACTGTGCTTACCTCAGCCAGGTTATCATTTTCAATGTTAAGACACTGCATGGGAAATGCAAAAGAGAAGTTGAGCAACACATCTCCAATCAATAAAGCCTTTTTCTATAACCCACAAACACTAAAGACTCTGGCAGTCAACATGCACTTAACATGAGTCTTACAACATTGCTACAGCCTAGGTGACTACAACACACTTTTACTAAGGGGAGGCTTACTAGGAAGAAGATTAGATACCTAAGAGCATGAAGCAATCCATTCTGGATAGAGCTAGTTAGATTCAGAGAGCAGAGCCCCTCCTGGCAATATGCTTAACAGACCCATGCCAACACTACATGGAAGCTGCATGGAGCCCTCCTGCTCTGGTAAACTGCTCATGGGAGCTGCTGGGTCTGAAAGTCTCACAAAGCACCACTGCTGGGAATGGCAGGAGTATAGTCAATGTAAAGTTACTGAAATGGACTTTATGAGCATTACTACCAAACAATTACTTTTAGCACTCTTAATTTCATGCTATGTGATAGATTTCCTCAAAGAGCAAGATTCTTTTTGGATGTAGTGAAAGAGGCAGCTGCTCAGTGCAGAGAAATGTACCTCTCAATGAAGTAAAGAGAGCACTAGCGTGATGCCTTGCAAACATTAACTCACCACACACATTTAGTTAGGCTGGCTAACAACAGTGTGAGCACTTAAGACTGTTACAGTGCTGGGCTTTCACTGGCTACAAGACCCATGTTCTTTCCAAAGGGGTGGCAGTTTCTGCACTGAAGCTGACATAAGAGGACCTGCTGTCCCTGTGAATTAGGCTATTACCAAAATGATTCTGTTTCTCTTAAGAAGGGACCACACACTGGTTATTTAACCAGAGATTGTCCAGGACTTAAGCTAAGGTTTTGAAGCAAGAGCTCTTTTTTCCCCCCTATCTTTTCTTCAAATGTAATTTGTGAAAGGTGATGCCCTCAACTGAACTATCTCACTGCTTTCAGAAGATTATCCCATCACTGCTCAGAATTACTGCAACAGATTATGTTTGGTTTGGTCTCTTACTGCAGTTTCAGCATTGCTGCTGCCCCTCCACAGCCAATTGCCCTTGTTAGTTATGTGGGGCTTTTAAACCTACCAGGGCAGTAAGATTGGGGAAGTAGGGACATTCTGAAAAATACAAGAAATTGAAGGAAAAATGTAGAGGCCCAAAACCACTCCCTTTCAGCAAACATTTGCTTTTCAGTGTTTTCAGTTTACAGGCACTCTACAGAGCATCCATCTCTTGTGTTAACAGCATAAAGTACAGCTGCATCATGCTGAGGCATGATGTTGTTCTATGGTAAATTTATTCAGTGTTGTAAGTCAAATCTAAGGAAAATATAAATAGAAACATGAGGACAGGAGAAAAAAAAAACTCCCAACCCGGAATGTTCTCCATAACTCATAGCCCAGGAACACAGCAAAGTGATCCTTTGTTCCTTTGAAATATTTGGTTCATGTACATTGCATGATTAGTTTGTCCTGAACACATATAAGCAGTAGTTATGTTTAGGGTATAGAATCATAGAATAGTTAGGGTTGGAAAGGACCTTAAGATCATTCAGTTCCAACCTCCCTGCCATGGGCAGGGACACCTCACACTAAACCATGTCACCCAAGGCTCTGTCCAACCTGGCCTTGAACACCGCCA
>JANRGW010043623.1:7322-20062 GCA_024733675.1 Psilopsiagon aymara | reverse complement strand
CTGTTGGTCCGGGGGGGTGTGGGGTGGGGTGGTCACCTTTTGACCAGAACTGTACTTGCTACTTAGAATAAATCACACAAGGACTATCAGCATACTAAAAGCATCCTAGCAAATCGGTTTAATACCAACATAATTACTAACAGTAAATCTTTACATTTTTCTGTTGTGTTTTGGTTTCATTTTTTTCAATTTTTTTTTTTTTCCCTCCTTAGTGGACTCTGAGTGATGGGAATAATTGTAAGAAAAATCAATTTATCCATAACGATAACTGCCTCTCTCCTTAGTAATTACTAACATTTCTTCCTAAGATTCAATCAAATTTTCTACGTGATAGTTTGTTAACAAGAAAAAAAAAAATAGTTACAATGCCTAATTTATGTTTTTAACTGATGCTGCTCTATTGTAGTAGTCCAAAACTGGAAGAATGTTTTCTTAGTAGCACATCCATACTTTGATTTTAAGCTTTTTTCTGCTTCTATTTAATATGAATAAATAAATTCAGCAAAGAGACAAAGCCACACAGTAGAAAACTAGCAATGAAAACAGCTGTGATAATTTCTTACAAACCACAGACTGAAAAGAAGAAATTAACACAAGATGTTTTACAATGATACGACCTGAAGAGACAGATTCTGGAGACTTGAAAAACAGTAACTTCACATAATTTGTTGAAGTCATTTCTGGGACACAACATACTAACCAGAAAAATTCCATGGGAAGCAAAGTCAAAAATAAAACACATGGCAAATAAGGATATAAGGTACACTCAAAGCACTCTGACAAGTAGAACTTGGATATGTATTATATTTATTTTCTTGATATTTGAACTTTACTATCACAGTAAGACTGCCTCTCTGCAGGGATAGCAGCTGGTTTTTATATTTGATTGTTTTCTTTAATCTAAAATAAAAACTTTTATTGAATGTATATGCTTTGCTCTTTGTGTATAGCAAGAAATGTTTTTTTCAACAGGACTATGTATTTGAAAACCTCCAGAAATACTTAAAAAAATCTGAGCAAAATCATTAAATTTAACAAAGCTTTGTAAGATTATTTATGAACCACTCTCAGTTGGAAGCAAATAGAAAAAATAAGGCTAATTTTGCCTGCTCATGCTGTTTCTCATGGAATTATTCCCAGCCGAATGAGGAACTATCACTACAAAATTACAGAAAATGTGCACAGAAAATAAAGTGCAAAGGCAGCAAACCCAATTTCTTCAGATCCAATTATTGCGATATTCTCCTAAGGCTGAACATTCTCCGCTCATTTAAGCGCTCTTTTGAGGTACTGCTTCCCTAAGAAATAAAATCTAAAATCAACCTTCTGAGCTTAGGAGAGGAAAGATAGAGAATAAGTCCCTAATGCCTCATGGGCCACTTCCTCATGGAAGGAAGTGCCTTTGGGAACTGCAAAGATGGAAATTTCAACAGCATCTTTAGCTAAACCAATTCACTGAGTGGCTTTTTCCTTATGTTCAAGCCAAATCTCCCTTTTTATGACTTCTGAACACTTCCTTCTCCCACTACACACTTTTTAGAATAATCTGGCCTTTTAGGTAGTTGAATAATATAACTAGATCCTCCACTAACCTTTTCTTCTAGAGGCTAACCAAAACCTCTTCCCTCAGCTTCTCTCTGGGCATCATATGCTCCAATCCAATAATCATCCTAAGGGCCCTCTGCTCCAAATTGTTGACTTTTCTCTTTACAGGAAACACAGCAGTACAGATGCAGTCACCCTCCCCTAAAATACCACAAAACAGTTGCCTGTTTCACAGTAAGAGTGCACTGTTGGCTCAGATTCAATCTGGCATCCATTATAAATCCCAGGTCTTTTCCAACAGAGCTCCTACTCTGCCACCTGGATCCCAGTCTGCATTGATGCATGTGGATTAGTTGCAGAACAACAACAGCCTTCTTTTGGCCCACTCCCTGGGTTTATTAAGTATCCTTTTGGTTGAAGCTCTGCCACTTGATCTCTCAGACTGACTTCACTCCCTAATTTACTACCTTTTGTAAATTTGCTAATGGTGATCTGTCATCATACAAGTCACTGATGGAAGTATTTACATCAGATCACCATTAGATTGTCAAAAGGTAAAACTAGATCTGGAAACAGGGGTAAGAACACTACACCGTCAACCAAAGCCACCCAAACTATAGATATTAGAGATTAGATATTACAGATATTCTTCCTAATGGAAGAAAATGTCACCTCTGCAGAATAAACACTACTAAAGATATTTGCATGTGCACAGCTATATGCTGAGAGAACTTCTGGTGCAGAAGGTAAGCACGTACATATTAGGATGATGGAGACAGATGGCCAAGCTCCCTGCTGGGATTTAGCTTTAGAAGCTAATGTTCTGGTTTAGGCAAGAATCCAGCTGACAGTATTCCATTGAGTGAGTATGAGACCTAGAAAAACAACTCCCAGGTGCTCAGTGACAATTAGTGGCAGCAGGTTAGACCAACTTGGATGATCTGAAGAGAGTTTAGGTGCTCAGTACCTGACAGAATATGCACACAAACTATCTGCTTCACAAGGTGCTTGTAGGGAAGTGAACTACCGGTTTTTTAGCCTTTTGTTATTATTACTTTGCTGATAAACACAGATAATTAAATGGAGAAAAAGAAAAATGGGGTTTTGTCATAGGTTTGCTCCTTTGTTCCAAACCACAGCTTTATGTTCTTAGTTTTGAAACACGTTGCAGTCTTTTGAAAGACAGCAACACATTCTGTTCTCTGCACTCTCTACAACAGATGCATAGTATTTGATCTATTCACAACACTTCATTAGCAGCAAGATGATTAAATCAAGTTATTTGTGTGCGAAATTGCCTGCTTTCTCCTCTTACCCACATACACAAGTAACAGGAAACGCTTTCAAAATGGAAGCTCAAAGGTATAGGCAACACCACCTTGTGGGAAGAAATTAGGAGCTATCAAGCTTCTGGAGAATGCTCAGTTTCTTTTTTGCTTTCAAAAGCAAAAAAATAACCTGTAGAATGGGCTTACACAATTAAGTACAGAGCACAGCTGATATTCTGAGGTCCCTTAAACCATTCTTCAGTTGTGAAGTATAATCAAGTGTACCAAAGTAATTTAGAAAAAGTATTTCTCTCAGCTGTTCTCAAAGACACCTAGTAATAGAGGTTCTACATTTCCAAGCAATGTTACAGACAGTTTTTCCCCACTGTTCTTGAAAAGAGCCTTTTACAATTATTTTAAGGTGGCTGATGCCGATAATTACAGTTGCAATTGTTTATCTTAAATCATTGCACCAAATACTTAGATAATCTACATATCTATGCACCTGATTCATAGGAATAGGAAAGTCTTTGCAGGCCTATGTCAATTTGCAAGTTTGCCTTTACTACTACAATATGCAAATACAGAGCAATGTGCAGAAAATCTGCATTTTTAACTATACAGAACTGCTTTAATTCCTTGTTTGTGGATTAAATACATGAATTCATTCTCTGGATTCATCTGTTTAAGATGTCTCATAGAAATAATGCTTTAGAAAATATCCTTACTATTAGTTTATTTTTCTGCTAATAGACTGGACTGAAGTATCTCTCAAGCAAAGCACTAGAAGGTACTTCGTTGTAGATATATTATGAATGTACAAAGGCATATAGATTTTTTCCACTGGTCCTTCACCTCTCTTCTGTATGTGCTCTTTAAAACATCTTTTTTTTTTATCCTTTTAATAGAAATGTAGAGTGCCCAAGAGTTTTTAATAGAAGATGCATTTTCTCCTATAAATTATGTGCTTTTTCATTTCCCATACAGATTATCTGAAGTGACTCTTAAACATAGTGGGTTTCAATCATCTGTAATCATTTAGATAGTTCCATGAAGAACTTCATTCTACATGAACTGTGTTTAATACTGTTTAATGTTTATCACTAAAAATATATTCATTTGTGAAGCACATCAGATTATAGTAAACAGAAAATACTTCAAAAACCCAAGAAAAATTTTCTCCCTCAGGATGTCAGTCCCTCTTTTTTACTTTCTTTGACATGTACTACCTGAGAATTTTTTATAGTTCTCATGCATTCTATGCAGCTTTCAAGAAAAAAACTCAACTTTAAAATAGGATCTCTGTTAATAGAAATAATTTGGTGAAATAACAATGCCTTTTTAGACAATGAAGCAGAGAAAATAAAGAATAATTGAATATCGTTCTGCACTTTGATGTGCTGGATCTGACATCTACATGCATACACTATTAATTTTCTATTCAGCCTTTGTAATCAAATGCAGCATCAGACACAGCATCACCAGCTGGTCAACAGAGGTGATTCTCCTGATGTATTTAGCATTGGTGCAGCCTCACCTGAAGCACTGTGTGCAGTGCTGGGACCCATCATTTAAGAAGGATGTAAAGGTCCTTAAAGGTGTCCAGAGGAAGCAACAGAGCTGGTGACAGGACTGGAAGGAGTATTCTGTGAGGAGTGGCTGAGGGCTCTGGGCTTGCCTAGTTTGGAGAGAAGGAGGCTGACTGGTGATCTCCTTGATCTCCTACAGCTGGAGAGTGAAGTGGTGAGCTCTGCTCTCCGGTACCCAGTGACAAGACATATGGGAATGGTTCAAAGCTGCATCAGGGAAGGTTCAGACTGGACATCAGGAAGCATTTAATTACCAAGAAGCTGATAAAACACTAGAACAAGCTTCCTAGAGACGTGGTCAATGCCCCAGGTCGCTCAGTGTTTAAGAGACATTTGGACAATGCCCTTAACAACAGGCTTTAACTTTTGGTGAGCCCTGAAGCAGTCAGACAGTTGGACTAGATGATCATTGTAGGTCCCTTACAACAGTAAATATTCTGCTCCATTCCACTCCACCCCATTCCACCCTACCCTATCCTATCCCATTCTAAAAAATATTATCAGCTAATTCTCCACATCTGCCCACAGCTGAAATTTCAGTCACATTGTTATAGTGTAGCTCAAAGGTATGCAACAGCACTAGGATAAAAAATTAACTTGTATCTTAGAATACAAATGACAGATGCTTGATAACTAGTATATGGAAATGTGTTGATGTTTTTAAATGGTTTTGGAGGAAAAGGGTATAACCCCAACCCTGTAAATCCATGTACATTTTCATGTTAACAGCGCTTATTTTAATGCCTTGCATTACAACCTACAGCTGCCTGTTTCCTCCCCTCTGCTGCCTGTTCAATTACATCATCTTATTTGTTTTGGAGGAACTATAGTGAACTGAACCTAAGACTTGCACATTTTATCAGATCTTTGAGAAAATAAAGAGTTTGTAAGTTGCTTGATTCAGTTCACAGTCTCACTCCACAGTCAATTGTGTCAAAACAAAAGAGGCCATGTTCTGTGACCTGAAATAAGCAGGGAAAAATCAGGAATAATCTATGAAGAAAGATTAAGAAATGTGCAATTTCATGCAGGGAAAAGAAGAGCGAATGAAAACATTATATAACTTCAAATACTGAAACCAGAAAGGTCTTATGCTGGTGCTGCAGTTGAATTTGGAACTTCACCCTAAGACTCAGTGCAAAATAGGGTCAGAAAAAATAGCATCTGCTGTATCCCCAATACCAAAGTGCTTTCTCATTCCTGAAAGACACTCTTATAATGTACTCTTAATGATTCAGCAATCTGCCAAGAAATCTACAAATCTTAAAAAAAATAAATTTCTGCCTTCTCCACAATTTTGCCTAAATTCTTACATGGAAGACTTCCTAATCTCTCACCTACATAACATATTCTGTGATTTGGAACAGTTACCGTTTTCTCTGAGGTGCACAGAGCAAATGCAGATTAACCTGTTCCTTTTTGCAGCAGCTTTGCAGTATTTGTAAATAGTTATATCCTTCTACTCTCATCCTCTGAGCTTAACTTCTTAAGATCAAAGAATTCAAATTACTCCCTTGTCATAAATTTATCTGGATTTTTGACAAAGCTTGATGCTTTCTCTTAGAGTCTCTGAAATTATTCTATCCCTTCTTGAAGCAAAACACTCCAAAAATGAGTATATTACTTTTATTTAGCAACTGCTGTTGCTGAAGAGTAGAAGGAAAAATACACATCTTACAAACTGTACTCTTCTTTATATCCAACATAATACTTGCTCTTCTCACAAATTATAGGTTTTCCTAGTAAATCTGAAAGTAGCCATAAGTCTAACTCAGATAGAGTATCATTATCTGCAGAGAATAACAGAAACATACGGCAGAACAGGAAGTCTTTTGCAAACAAAGCATGGTTTCAGTGTGCAAATAAATTTCATATTCAGACACTTGAAGTGATACACACCAAACAAGATTCAACAGGCTTAACACTTCATCAGCTCGTTATCTGCTATAATTTATATTTGCCTTTTTTTTTGCAGATTTAGTTGCTTACCCATCCTATTGCTGTGTGGCCATTCTTTTCCTACCTAAATTCATAAGTTTCCATTCTTGTTTGCATTGCCGTCTCTTGGATTTTTTTTCATAACATGATTTCAATTTTTAAAGGCTATTTTGGATTATCTGCCATTACAGTTTCACCACACCAATTTTATTTCATTTCATTACTTTCACGTTGATGTTTAAGGAAGTTAATAAAAATCCTGAATAGTACTGGATACAAGAGGGGAGGTATATAAGAATCCACTTGATACAGACTTTTGATGCTAAACCATTGATAAATGCCTCTGGTTTGATTTTCCAACTGTTTTGTTTTCACCTTAACAAAAATTCCATGTTTCACAGCTAGCTTATGAGAATGGCATGTCATGAAGCATTGAAAGGTTTATTAAAAACAAGATATCTAATATTTACTGCTTCTCTATCTATAACACCTGCTATCCCCTCAAAGAAAGAAATCAAACTCATTTGACATCATTTTGTTCATGACAAAACTGTTAAATTACTCATCTCCTCGTTCCCCCTGTGATGTTTATAGACAGGTAGTTTGATTATATTATTCTATTTCTCTCCTTCAGAATTAAACACACACCATTATCTCTCCCATTGCTATTAACAGCATTCAGCAGCTCATTGAGACCGACTTCTTTAATGAAAGCTAATTAAAATCTCTGACCTTTCCACTTGTTAGAGAACTAAAGTTCTGTTGGTCTTTTACTCTTCTATAGTGGCAGAGATATTTTTCACATTTTCCAAACTGTTCCTCTTCAGTCACAACTCATTTTATGCCTTGTGTTTGGGAAAGCCTGTAACCTTGATTTGTAAGAAAACCCAGACCTTATGTTCATAATTTGAGCACATTCATTCCTATTCAAAGACTTTAAACAAGATCTAAATCCAGGAAGATAAATGTGCTATACTAGATTTGTCTCCTTTCCTTCAAAGGATAGGAAATGCATTTAAGAATCTCTCTGAAGAAAATGCATTCTACAGTAAAATGTGAAAAGTGTTCACTGGCAATATTTACTGTAGCAAACAAAATAAGGTCATGGCACAGCTCAAGCACTGGTCTATACCACTTAACAGTTAGCTCGCTCCTGGTCCAGTTTTACCACTAGTAATGGTAGAGGATTCTACTAGCTGCTCATTGGAAGCTTTGTTTTCTTAATCTTCCTAGGTTAATCTTACTACTAGGTCCTTACAATGATAATTGTCTACATTTCTGTCCCCTTTAAAAAAATACCCATAAATTTCAGTTCATCCATCTGCCACTGTATTACAGACTTCAGACTAAGCGTCTAAGCAAACACCATTGAACTTCCCCCATGTTCATATAGTCAGTACAGAAAGTACCATCAGCCTGTTATGAACTGATATAGCTGAGAATCGTAGAATCCTAGAATGGTCTGGGTTGTAAGGGACCTTAAAGCTCATCCAGTTTCAACTCCCCTGCTATGGGCAGATACCCTCCACTAGACCAGGTTGCTCCAAGTCCCGTCCAACCTGCCTTTGAACACTGCCAGGGATGGGGTATCCACAACTTCTCTGGGCACCCTGTTCCAAATCAGTAGGATGATTTATACGTATAACTATAAAACAGTGTAGCTTCTTTGTGAAGGACAAAAATGAGTTTAAAAACTAGGCGGTGTCTGCTTGGACACTGGAAATAATGCAATCAGCCATATACATTTGGAGGAAATCATCTGAAGTATAAATTGAACGTGCATGCTTAAGAAACAAGAAGTTTACACATGAACAACAGTGAAACAGAAGCATGCTAGTTTGGAAAGCACCAACAAATATAATTACACTTTCTTAAGAAACAGAAAGTCAGCCTCAGTACGCAAGAAGTAATGAATTCTGTTCATTCAAAATTCAGCTTACTGACAGTTTTTAGCAGCTTGTGACAGAACGTTCTCAAGCCCTGAAGCTCACTGTAACAGAAAACTGTAGTCAGAGGCTGCAAGGCCCAGACAAAAGAAAAATAAATTCAAACTAAAATGCAGTAGTGTAGGTGCTAAAGAGAAATTTTGTAAAGGCAAAACAACAGAGAAGGCAAGTATCACAGACAACTCAAGAAGTCTCCTTTGTGGTAAAAACAGGAGGTCTAACTAAGCAATGCAGCAAAATCCAAACGGTTTAAAAACATTTTTACTATAAAAGAAACATAAAAGTGCATTATATATGTATAATGAAGTATTTCGTTGGAAGGGAATTTCCCTAAATAAAAAAAATTATTTAAAGCAAGAAATGGCAAGAAGCGAAAAAACACGAAAAGGAAAGGATTCTGATCCATATCTCTCACTTAAACTCTCAACTTTCTATATGCTCCCTGCTTGCAGCATTAACTCTTCAGCACAGAGCACTCTGTCTCTTCACATTTAAAAAATTCATAAACTATATCAATTCATAAACTATAACTTTAACATTTTTAAAGTGGTCATTGATGCTGTAATGGAATCCTGCAGCTCCTGAACTGGAAAAATTATTATTTTTAAAATTGTACTTATTTTCCATTACAGATCTGCCAAAATGACTTGCCTTGAAGAATGTTACAGAATATTGCCTGTAAGCTGCTAGGTGTCTATCCTTGATTAAATCCTGACTGGTATTAGTTATAACATTGCTTAATACTCACTTTGTTAACATAAAAATCCTCTAAAATAAGTGCTGCCAAAACTCACAGGTCTTATTTTGTATCTTGGCCAAGATTCAGCAGAGATAGTCATACAGTGCTCAAATACTGAAATGATGAAAACAAAACATTCCACAGTGAATTTGCTAATGTATTAAACATATCATGGATAGGTAAAATCATTCACACCTGTTGAAATCTAAAAGAACATACACAAAAAAAATTAGGTGCTGTATGTTTTCTCTAATTGTTCCAGTGAAATTTGTTAGTCTAATTCATGTTGAAGGTAGCAAACAGAATAGGTGAATTTCTTTTCTAACTCAGAACCTGAAGTTATTGTAGAATTCAACAGAGATGGCCACAACATTCAAAAAGTCCACATTAGTGTAATATAAAACCACATAATATTTTACTCAGGTGCTAATAAAGTCACACTGATTTTTACAGTCTGAAACTATGTCGTGTTCCCTGCAATGATTAAATCCATCCCTGTGTATCATGGCTATCTAGGAACATTCCTGGGTACCGAGCCCAGCTGCCTATACTGTTATATTTTTTGAATGGTCCCTGATAGATCTGGTCCAAGGCATGTATTAGTCTCCCAGAGAACAGCAGATCTGGATACTAATCTGCAGCTTGCACAAGGAAGTAGTCCCAGTAGGTGGTCTGCATGCAAATACAGTGTTTCGGAAGGCTAGACAATCAAAAACATGGACATAGAATATTTCATGTCAACTGGCCTCCAAGAGAATAGATGCAGACATAATGACAGTCTGGCAGAAAGGAATGCTGAAATTTTTTTATTATGCATAGGAAGGCTACTGACATTGTATGTAAGTATGTATTAGAAAGAAGAAACATTTTACTCCTGCAAGTATGTGTTATGACTAGTAAGCTAAAAGTGGTGGTATATACAACACCTGCCCTGGGTTCAGCAGTAGCAGTCATTTTTCTCCTTAGTAGCTGTTTTTTTCTCCCTCTTAGTGCTGTGTTTTTGACTTTCGGCATGGGAACAGCACTGATAACACCGATGCTTTCAGTTGCTGCTCAGTAATGTTTACTCTGATCAAGGGCTTTCTGATCCTCATGCTCTGCCAGGGAGGAGGGGAAGCCGGGAGGAAGCTGAGACAGGACACCTGACCCAAACTAGCCAAAGAGGAATTCCATAGGACAGCATATCATGCCCAGTATATACACTGGGGGCAGTTACCCGAAAGGGTTTGATCACTGCTGGGGTCAGGCTGGGTATTGGTTGGCAGGTGCTGAGCGGTTGTATTCTTTGCCCTTGTTACTCCCCTTATCATTATTGTTATTCGTGGTAGCAGCAGTGGTTTGTGTTATACCCCAGTTACTGGACTGTTCTAATCTCAGCCTGTGGGAATTACATTCTTTTGATTCTCTTCCCCATCCCACTGTGAGCAGGATGGGAGGAAGGGGGGTAGTGAGAGAGCAGCTGAGTAGTTCTGAGTTATGGCTGGGCTTAAACCATGACAGTTCTTTTTGGTGCCCAACATGGGGCATGAAGGGTTGGGAAAATGACAGATCTGACCAGAGTGTGTCTAACTGTATTTGTGATAAGCATTCATCGTTTTGGACTAATAGTCACTCGTCACAATGCTGATTTATTGGCTCTCAAAATTGTTGATCTCTCAGTTTCAGCATGTAGTACCTTACTTACAGCATTTGCTGTGCTATTGTGTATCAGCTGGGGCCCTTGGGCTAAGGTCCTTGTTTCATTGTCTTTTACGGTAATGACTTGTTATACAATAGAATCACTGATCATGAAACTGACCTGGCTTGTGTTCCCAGTGTGGTCACCACCTCTATATTTTGGGAGGTATGTAATAGAAGTGTTTTGCAATTACACATCTTTTTTTCCCTCCTTGGGTGGTCAACCCCTGAAGGAGACATTCCATTATGTTCTCAGCCCTCCCACCAGACTGTTTGCAGTGTCATTTGAGAGTTCTGAAGGTTTAGAATGGCCTTTAGGTACCCCTGAGATCTGCCTGCTGATTGTGATGGGGATCACCATGCTGGCACGAATACAGAGTGTGTTTTACCCACGGCCATTTTGTCTTATCTCAAGAGTTAAGCAGAGTTGGGTTTGGGACTTGTCTAGGGTTAGATGACGATACAGGAGGACCAAGAGATTTTCCCCAGGGTTGGACAGTCATGAGTTGCAGGGTGTTTGGTATAGTATGGGCGAGTATCTAGGCCAGTGGGCCCCTCCAGTGCTTTGGAATTTCATCACTGAAGAAATCAAAATCCAGAAAAATGAGTAAAACACTTAAAGGAGGTGTGTTGTCATTCTGCTCATACCAGAGAGGGACAAATCATGGCAACATTCTGAGGCTTGGCCTATGCTTACAGAGCCCTGTTCAACACTACCCAGCACCTTCAAAAGGAAAAAAAAAAATGCCCCTGGATCTGATGGCAAAGGTGACATTTCTACCTTAGTAAACAACTGTCACTAAGATATAATTAACCATGGATAAGTTAGTCTCTAGCAAAACCTGATTTTGCCACCTGGCCTCTTGCAGGTCAAGCAGCTGGCAGCAACTTAGACTGAACCCAAAATGTAATGAGACACTGAGCATCTGCTGCAGTTATTTATGACTTCTTAAGCAAGGCTGGAGGTGATGCAGAAAATAGCATAGTAGCTCGAAAAAATGAATCAACTGCTGAATTGAGTGAAAACAGGCCAAGAAAGGACTAGTGAAAACTACAGAAAGTGACCAGAACAGCCAACCTGTGAACATTTAGAATGAAGAAAAGCTGAATCTGCTTCTGAGTTTCATTATTTCCAAGTGCTCCAGACTCCCAGGACATTAAGAGAACATATACGATCTCCTTAATAGGGATTGTACATCACTGATGTGTTTTGCATGGTTGTATATGCAGCTAGTAAACCTTGTCCATTATGTTACAGCTAGTCCTTTGGTCACTGGCTGCTCTACAACTCAATCCCCACAAAGGCAGTTTGAACAATGGATTTGACAACCATGGGTGGGTTCAAAGGATGGATGAAATGAAGTAAGCTTTTTGGATTGAAAGACTGAGACCCTTCCAGCTGCCACTGATCTCAAACTCTCTATTTAATGGGGTCTATTACACCATCCTGCAGGGCTAGTATCTTACCTTCCTCAGAAAGAATTAATTTTGCCAAAAAACAAATGACCCAGAAACACCAATTTACATCAATTTTTACTTCAGAACTCTCCGTACATAACAGTTTTCATTCACATAGGATTCCTGGGATTAAATTAAATGCTCTTTTGAAAAAGAAAACTGAGTTTTGATCTTAATACTTAAAAAAAATAAAACTACTATAATCCAACCTTTCTCAGACACAATTATCCATTTGCAGTTACTGACAGTAATTCTAGATCTTTTACATGCAATGACTTTCTCATCAGCAAATACAAGAACTTGGATTTTAATTCCAATCAGTCATGAAATTATTCAATTAAGTTCTGAACTCTATTTTTGCTCCAAGTCCTTTCCTATCTACTTAACTATCTGTACACTTAACTTCATAGAATTAGAGTTAGAGCAGTTAGAGTTGGAAAGGACCTCAAGATCACCTAGCTCCAATCCCCCTGCCATGTGCAGGGACACCTCACACTAAATCGTATCACCCAAGGCTCTGTCCAGCCTGGCCTTGAACACTGCCAGGGATGGAGCATTCACAACTTCCCTGGGCAACCCA
>JANRGW010043620.1:0-18021 GCA_024733675.1 Psilopsiagon aymara | reverse complement strand
GAGAGCAGAGTAGAGGGGCAGGATCACCTCCCTCAACCTGCTGGTCATGCTCCTTTTGATGCAGCCCAGGATATGGTCGGCTTTCTGGGCTGCAAGCGCACATTACTGGGTCATGTTGAGCTTCCATTGACCAACACCCCGAAGTCCTTCCCCTCAGGGCTGCTCTCAATCCAATCTCAGCCTAGGCTGTATTCATGTTTGGGACTGTGCTGACCCATGTGCAGAAAACAGTTTGCATTAGATAATCTCTCTTTCCCTGTACGTGGTACAACATTCAGCACAATAGATGTCCCAATATATTTCAGAAGATAGTTAACAGGCAATTTTCCAGCTGTTCTGTGTTGCCTCAGCAACATAAAACATCTGGCAGCATGGCCAAGTACCAAAATTTAAAAAAAAAAAAAAAAAAAAAAAGAATAAAGGAGGCAGGGGGGTGGTTTTTCAAGGCATCACTGCAAAAGACCCTTAGCAGTAGAGCAAGCCATAAGCTGACAATCATGAGGGTAAAATATACAGGATAGTTCTTATGTCTCTGATTTCAGAAAGGTGACCTCTTCTGCCGGTTCTTCCTCTTCACTTTTTAGCACATAATGTTCAAGCTCAACAGGATGAAGCTTAAAATAAATGAGTACACAACGATAAGTTAGTCACTAGATGCTGATTCTCTACCCAAGCCCTTCCTCGGCTTTTAGTCAAAGATGGTTTATCTGTCTACGTACATTCTCAAACACAAAGCCTCTGCAATTTAAAGGCAATAAATAAAATCAAGTTCAGGAGCCACTTAACCTGTTCCTTACACTGACGTTTTTGTATGACGTTAAATATAAGGGTACATTCACGAAGGTCAAGTATTTTAAGGGCAGTTACCCTACAGCTCTTAGAACTGCTGGCTGAAATCTATTAGGTTTCAGTGAAATTTATCATCCTGATTCAACACACTCTTTCTTCCCTGCTACCCAGCCAGTTCAGAATACATTATTAAAAATTATGTGCTCCAATAGAAAAGGAAAAGCAAAGCACCTGAAGCATACATAGGTACGTACACTCATTTGTGTAAATACGGTTAAAATCAATAGTAAATTGCTGTCAAATTTCCTCTCTGCATCAATATTTACAAGATAAAACTGTCTGATGGAGAGCAATTCTACAGTAGAAAGAGCAGTTACATAGCCAAAAGTTAATACATGAATATTTCAGAAACATTTATGCACTGAACAAAGGTATTGTGTAGTCACACACAAATACAGTGGCTTATGGCTGACTCCTATTCAGTTTAAATACTCCCTCTGAAAGAGTCGGGAATATTTATTTTACAGAATCATAAAAAAACCCCAAACAACCAAAAAACCAATTGTAAAGAGTCCTCAAGAGGACTCTCATCCACTCCTTGCCATAACACACTATTGGTTCAACTTGAATAGCTCCTGACAGATGTTAGTCTCATCTGCCCTACAAACCTTCCAAATATAAGAGGTTTTCACAACCTCCATAGGCAATCTACACATGGGATAATTTTATCCTTTCAGTTACAAAGATTTCAATTGCCTAACTTACCTCACCCTTTCCCAATATAAACTTGCTGCTTCTTCTCCCATCCAAAACAGGCGTAAGACCCACATCTTTACTTTCACAGCTTCCTTTTACATAGCAGAAGGCTGCTTGTCACATCTCAGCTAAGTATGTTCTCTGGACATCTTATTAACAGAAGAATTGCCTCCCCGGAGCTGGACCTTTTGGAATGCTGCCTTTAGGGGGGGAAATCATTATTCTCCTTTGAAAACACTGGACTTGAAATGTTGTAGTATTAAAAAAAACTAGGTCTCCTATCTCACAAAGCCAGAATGGCAAGCAACCAAATGAACTTGCTCTACCACTTCACAGCGAAAAATTACTGCATAATCTCCATTGGTGATGAGTTTTTGCGCTGACTATTCGGTGGCAACCCATCCAGACTTCTACCTTTCCACCTCAAGTGGAATCAAAACTCTCAACAGCATCAAATCCAGGAAACCCAGGTCAATCTTCCATCAATAAATGAAATAAATTCCAGACATCAGAGTAAAAGGGAGCTTCAGAACACAAGACTCTAACACTGTAACAGCAAGTAAACCTGCATGTAGCATCTGAAACATGTTTCACTGCAGTTCTATCAGATGCAGATACATTAAAAAGATGCAGGGGGAATTCTTTATATCAGACTATCAGTAAAGATATTTACAGTATGCACTGAAATATTTCTAGAATACACATGTAAAATGTCACATCATTACCTTATAAAATAAAACCATCTTCAGACTTTCCTCTTACTTGTGGCTAGCCAAAACATGATCTAGGGCATTAGCATGTCCATGCAATACTTATTCTCTCAGGTTTTGGGCTATAGATTTTTTTCTTTGTCTCCCCATTTCAGATTCTAGGCCAAAATGCATCCAGTTGGACACAGGATCTGCTGTGTGATCCTAGGCCGTAGAGGAAAGCAGCAAACTATGTTTTTTTTCCCCTCAAAGATTTGCAAAATATTTCTAGTTTCAGTCTTTGGAGGCAGTGATCATTGCTGCATTTTAGTTACCAACATTAATATGAATTACAGTGTTTACAGATCTAGCAAGTGAAATGGCATATGCATTTCAAAGTTTTCAAGTACATACAACCTTCGTGTCCACTGAATCCAACTCAAGCATTTGTAGAACTGCTTTGCTGAACAGCAACATAGAACAATAGAATTACTTGGGTCAGAAGGGACCTTTAAAGATCACCTAGTCCAATCTTTCACTAGATCAGCTTGCCCAAAGCTCTATCAACATGACTTTGAACACTTACAGTAATGAGACACCCACAATTTCTCTGGGCAACCTGTTTCACTGTCCTACCACCCTCATCATAAAAAAATTCCTTCCTTGAATTCAATCTAAATATAGCCTCTTCCAGTTTAAAACTGCTGCCCCTTGTTCTGTTGTTACAGGCCCAGGTAAGCGTCTGTCTCCACCTTTCTTATAAACCACCTTTACACATTGAAAGGCTGCAGTAAGGTCTCCCCACATGCCTTCTCCAATCTCAAGTCTCACAGGATAAATGTAACAGCCCACTGATAACTTCTGTGACCTTCCCCTGGATCTGCTGCAAAAGGTCCATGCCTTTCTTGTGCTGGGATGGATGCAGTACACCAGAGGCAGTTTCACAAGAACAGAACACACACAGTGAGTGAGTGGCTGGGTAAAGTCAGTACATAAGGAATATGGAAGCATGATTTTTATTAAAATGCTGGGAGCCTGTGTGTCTCACTTGCTTGGAGAATGCCCTAACTATTCAGACACAGTACGAACATGTGTGCCAGTGTCTTCCCTTTCTGTGTTTCTATTTTTCTTCCCCAAAGATTGATAGCATCATCTGCGCTTTGCATAGCCCCAGTGCTATTTCTATACTTCTTAGAAAGTCTCCCCAGAAAAGAGACTCTAGCAAACTCCAGTCTATGCCATCAGTCTGGACTCTGGCAGCGGATCACCAGACACCAGGCACCAGCACTCTCTTGTCTGGCATGTTTATGTGTACATCCAGAAGCCCAAGTTTAGATGTCCAGGAAATGAGCATGTCCAAAACACAGGCCTTGGACAAACATTATGCATTTCCAGGTTAAAATGCTCACTGAAAAAATTAGCTTTCAAAATTGCTCCTTAGTCTGGAGTACTTAAATTCTGCTTTAAGTCCCTCTTTAGAAATCAAAGTACTTTCTTGAGATGCTTCCAACTACAACAATTTTTCTATATACAGTGTTCATAAGCAGCCAGCACGTAAGTCCATCTGAAACACATGCAAATATATCAACCAGTATTTCTCACACTAAGCACCTGACTACATACTAAGCACACCCCAACCCTCAGATTAAAAATGCAGAAACAAAAAGACAAACTTTCATCTGAACTCCATCCTCTGATTAAAACTTTGGCATTTCAATGTATATTGTAACACTGTAAAAAAGCCAGATAAACTTGCTCTGGGGTAGGTAAGATCAGGACTTTTCCACTCAGCAAAAAGAGCCCTCAGAAAGCCTTCCCTGAAGAAGGAAAGCCTTCTCTCTTCTCGGACACTGCAGTAAATAAAGTTACTCTGCTGGTGGCCAAATCTTAAAAACAATGCAGTATGAATAAGTCCGTTACAAAAGAACTTAGTTCTAAAATAACTAATAAACAACCATCTACAACAATGATTTCTATTATCTAACCATAAATACTCTAGTAAGAAAGTTCTACCAGCCTGATCTAACAACCCCCATGTAAGCTTAAGCTAAACTTGTTCATGGCTAGCTTGAGTGCACATGGTAGCAGAACCACCAGACAGCTCCACCAGCTGTTTTCACCCCTGGCGTACTTTGTTAGAAACAGCAACTCACACTCCTCCCCAACTCACATTCCTCCCTGTCCTTCACTTCTACAGACTGTGTTTGCTGGACTACTCCCCTTTTACTACTCCCACCTGGATTGCTCAGGAGTGAGCAGAAGCTGATGACATGAAACAATTACTAATAACTTCATGATACTAAAATCTGAAATACAAATTGTAAAGCGGAAAGGATAAATGTAAAAGTAAATATGCACTTTTAATGGACAAAAAGTATTTTTCACTGCAAGTCTGGTTGAACACTGAGACAAGGTCACCCAGACAGGTTACAAACTGTCCATCCTTGGAGGTGCTCCAAAATGATCCAACTTCAAAGCTAGCGAAGGGTCAGACCAGATACCTCTAGGGAGCCCTTCCATCCAAATTGTGCAATATATAAGAAAAAAAAAAGACATGATGACTGCTATTAAACAGACACCCTGAAAATATCTGCAGTAAAAAGAAAGCTAACATTCTGAAACAACTCATTTTGAGCCCATTTAAGAACAATTTTCAGTCCAACAACCTCCTCTTAAAGCTTTTCACCATGACAGAACAAATGGCATTTTCTCACACATTTCACTTTCCTTCCCCTGTCCCTCAAGGTAGATATCAAATGTGGCACAATGGGTTGCAAAACAAAAAAAAAAAAAAAAAAAAAAAAAAAAAAAAAAAAAAAAAAAAAAAAAAAAAAAACAAACAACAACAAAAAGAAAACCATCAAGAATTTAAAAAATGTGAAAAAACATCATTAATTCAACTGCATTCGGTGGCAAACAGGAAGAAGATATGGAAAAAGGAAAACAAAAGGCTTCTTCAACATATTCATATTTAAATGGTATAAAACACCTTTTTCATCAAGACAAAAAAAACCCACAGTTCCCAAGACCTGAAATACGTCTGATTCATACAAGGTCAGCTACTGCAAGGCAAGTGGTGCTGTGAAAGATATCCACTATCAGGACATTGCTCTGCATCGCACCCTGATTTTCCAGCCCAAACACTCCATTTGACTTACACAGAGCTAAGCCAAACACAGTCTATTTTAAACATTAAATAAATCCTTTTGTTCTTCCTTGCACCTAAATCCTTTCCTGTGTCCAAAACAATAAACTTAAAACAAGTATTTCCCTCTGACAGAAATGACTAAGCCCTTTCTGGGCTATGAATCTCATTCATTTCCTGGAAGCAGACTGAAAACCACAAGACTTGTGACTTGAAACGCAGAGGAGACGTCAAAACTGTCTGACAAATTCCAGCTTTTCCTGGCTTCATGCTTTCATGCACTGCTATTCATTTTTTCATTTTTCCATTAGGTATGAGATTGTTTATAAAGCCGTCTCCAGTGCACCTCGCTGCTGCAAAAACACACACAAGTGATTTTGCAACTAGACCGTGACTGTGATGCAGTCAGGTACATAACAGCCCATCAGAGGGCACGGCTGTGACGACATCTCCCCTTTCCACTCAATATCTGGCACATCTCCCTTTTCTCTAATTAGTTCCCCTATTCATCAGACCTATATCAACACCCAGAGGCTGGCATCAGTGCTGCTTGAGGAGGAAATGGGGGAAGGTGAAGCTCCATCTCAAGGGTGGACTGTAAGGAGTCCTGCAGCAGTTTAAGCATCAGGAAGGCTACAGAAGCCTCCCATCCACTAGCCCCATGCAGTAAAGGCTGTGTATGGTGCTACCATCTACACTGTCAGGTGAAGTTTAACTTGACTTTAGTGCTTTTCCTCTGCCCCATGGAGTTTCCAAAGCAGCAGACTCCTACAGCGCCGAAGATTTGTCTGTTTCTTTAACCTCCTAAACTGTCTGATCAAAAAAATATTACCTCTCCTCACAAGTCTTACCATAACTAGAAATATTTATCTGCTGTTCCCAGTGTTTTCCTAATTCCATGAAAGAGAAGACGTACTTTGCCACCATCTCCCTTCTGCAGGAAAAAAGAGATCTAAAATTCCAACTGAGGAAAAGACAGACATAGTATTTAATTTAGATCAAAAATACAACATGCATCAGCCAGGTTTGAACTGGTGCAGCTTAGCAGGAATGTGTTTAATACGAAGTGGAAACAGTACCAGGATTTACAAAGAAAAGGGCAGGGACAGGGCAGCAAAGTCAAAAACGCCACAGAAAATGTTAACAGTGTTCCCTAAAGGCAGACTATAAAGCAGCAAGGCTGGGTACTTCAGTTCATGCCACAAGATCCAATCACAGAAAACAATTACAAAGTATTTATGAAATAAAATAGAAATTCTCCTTCAGGAAAGGGAATTAAAGTAGTATAGATACTTCTCTATAATCCACAATTAATTTTCCTAATTCAGGTCATAATTTTCTTGCTTCTACTGACAGCTTTAAAACTAAAAGAGCACTCTTCCGGTTGAAAATAACTAAATAGTGGCAAAGCCAGCATCAAATGTTCTTGTTTGATTACGAGCATAGTTAAATCACTCAGACAACCTGCACTCACGCTCCCAGCAGTGCCCTTAAAAACAACCAGAAACGGAGACACCTGTATGTAAGGCAGACGGCTCTGGTGCTCCTGCTCCCTCTCTGACTGCAAAGGAAAGTACTAAGTGTGTCAAGGACAAAAAAGTTGCAATGCAGATGCAGAACCTATGTCTGACTGTCCTTGGGGGATGACACTCCTAAAACATTGCTCTAACTTGATGGTACTAAGACAGGAAAGGTTACTTGGAGGCATTTTTTTTTCCAGATTAAACCACTCCATCGTTCTTATTTTTCTTAGTAAACTGAAGCACAGTTGGAAGAAAATTATTCTTCTTTTTAAGCAGCTCTAACAAGTTATTTGCTTATTATTCAATACTGATTGGATACAATATAGAAATTGGATAATACAATTTTCAGAACGAAAATATCCTTTATAAGGTGCAATCAAAAAGGAAATCATCTCTCTCTCTCTTCTCACTAACTCTCCTTCTCCATTCTTCAAACCCACCAACAAATAAATGTGTGAACATAGCACCTCAGTTAGGTCCTCAGTTTCCTCTAGCAGCAAACTGCTTGTGGGCCAGGTGATCTCAACATCCAACCAGTTTGTGTGAGTAAGCAGCCTCTGACATGGTTGTCACACAGGCACTTACTACAAGTGAGGATTACTGAAAGGTTCGTGCTCTCCTGTTTCTTTTGTTGAACTTTAAGCAATGTGGCTAACAAGTCCTGACCTGTGCAACTGCACTAAATTCCTGAATTATTTGCAAGGCTCCCTAGACAATCCAGGCTCTCTCTATCCAATCCTTTTTATACCTTATAAAGAGAATACAAATACTTCTTCTGAATACCAAAACTCTTATGAATAAATTATTCTTGTATCTTTCCATCACCCCGTAAGTCTCTAAATCCTCGTAAAAATGAATGAGATCCAAAACACCAGATGGTGCAATAATTTTCTCCAGCCATTTCACTCAAAAGAAATTTTTTCCAGTAAAAATAGCACAGGAGTTCTGAAAACTGATAGAATCTCAGAAACATGAGGGCCTAACTAGTGAAGGATGATAGCACCCACATCTTTCACAAGACCAATACTAAAAAGTCACTCATCCTAACACCATCAGACCTTGGGGGCAAACAGTTGCAGGTACAGCAGCTAGGGCAAGAAAGTCTCACCCTCTTTCTAAATTCTTATAAAGTCTCTCTTTCCCACCAATTTTGATCTTTTGGAATATGTGGAAGAAATGGAGTGCAGGGACAACTCTTGATCACCTCATGGTCTAAGATTATTAATCAACTCCTTCTCAACTGTGCTGAGATCTGAAGCCCTCCTGCCCTGCTTCATCCCCCTCTCCTTCCCTCTCCTTCATCCGCATGCAGAGGACTCCCTCAACTATGCTTGGCTTCTTGGCCCTGGGGACAAAAACACAGTGGTGGGGACAGCATGAGGAAGTAACAAGAGTCAGTGCTTCTCAGGATCAGGTGAAAGAATATGGCTGTAGAAAGAGAAGAAACAAATAAATAAATAAGCTGCATGAAAGAAGAATCAAAACTATACTTTCAGAAAGGAGAGAGAATGATACAGGAGCCAAAAAAAATTATACAAACTGCTTAGGGGATACCAAAATATATGTCAGTTCCAGCCCAAGCTGGACCCCAGAGAGAAACAGAGGAAATGACTGACCTTCCTCAGGCTGAAGGACAAGCTGTATGGAAAGCTTGCAGGAGCTCCACACTCAAAAAGGGAGGCCAGTAAACACTATCAAGGCAGGACTGCACTGCACTGAGAGCTCCTCGCTGTGACTGGGAGGCCCCCAGGAATTCAGATTAGGTTTTGTTTTATTCAGAAACAAGGCAAGAACACAGCTTCATTTAAGAGCAATAACTGGGGTACAAAAGGAGATGTCACTTCTTCAGTGCAGCAGTGCCCATGAGGCATTCGCTAATGTGGCATGCTTGCATAACATCTCAAAACCTCACAGAGACTTTGTACAGAGACTGAGGCACACATCCCTGCCTTTTTTCTGTATTCAAATTTTGTTTATGTATAATATTTAAATCTGAAAAGTGAACAAAGACTGGAAAAGACACAGAAACATAAAAATACCAGTCCTATAAAAGTATCATGAGGGCAACATACTCATTTCCATACAAATGTTGCAGCACATGTGAAAATTAACAATTAACATATCTAAAACTTAAAGAATTTTGCTATTTGCATGGCAGTCTAGTACCAGCTGAACTGATCCCCAAATCTCTGAGCCCACAACACACCCAGCTTGAAACTCCTCCATGTTTCAAGCACGTAGGTACCCAGCTGACTTTGCCCAAGCATCTCTCAGTACTATTGCTATCCTGCTTATGCTTCTGCATTGGGCTCCAATTGGATTTGATGAAAAGCTTAGCCGAGTCTGTGAACAAAACTATAGCTGATTTCTTCAGACTTTGAATGAAGGTCTTCATTGCTAAGATCAACAGCCATTCCAGCAGCTGAATAACATGAACAAATATTTACTACACATCAAAAAATTAAACAAGTAACAGCCTTTTTTTTTTTTTTTCTCGCCTGTCTAGCCAATGTTTGAATGACACATGGTTATTTGTTTTTACATCTCTTGAAAGAGCTGTTTACAATGGACAGGCAAAACCCATCCTTCTCCTCAAGAAGGCAGTACCAGATTTCAAGCTATCTGTCCTTAAGAATTAGGAAGATTTAAGAAGGGAAAAAAACCCTCACCCAAAGAAATGGGCTAAGTGCTGTGCTTTTACTTCCCAGAAACTTGCATGAATCTCCCTTTCAGTTTGGCTCACATGGAAACTGCCTGTCCTCCAGCTTTTAGCAATTTAACGTGCTAAAAGGAAAACAGCCAAGAGTACCAAATTTTCAATGAAAAACATACGAAGCCATCAAGTTTTAGAGTTTCCAACCTCAGCTATAAATCAGGTGGGTCTGCAAAAAAATTACACTATTCAGCAAAACCTAAGTACAGTTTTCTGTTTGCAGGCAAACATGAAACCCAGAAAATTTCACCTGATTTTGTTACAGAATTTTCAACAGCATGGCTTAATGTGAAGTTTCATGTGTATTTCTATCCCACTTCCTCTACAATAAAAGAAACGCCACAAAGCTTAATGATATTCTCCTCAAAGAATGATTATAGTCTTAAAGCATAAACAGATGGACAGAACTGTGCTAAAAACTGTATTAACTCTGTACATCACTGCCTACAGTAACACGTTCTTCTGTTGTACGACCATCTCCTTTTTGTCTGTGTGATTAAAATATCTCACTTGGTTGGAAACATGGCAGCAATATCTCACTGCTACAATGCTTGCTTTTTTTAAAACAGACAGCTTTTTACTCTTAAAAAGGCAGAGTCTATTTATAAATAAAGAACTGCATTTACACTGGGTCAAGGCATAAAAAGCTTCTGGAGAGACTAAGTTACAATAACCTTCTGGGCATAAACCAAATCTCTCACTGCCCCTCTCATACTTGAGCAATTTTTCATCTTAACCACAAAATAAAACACTAGGGTTGAGAACCTGGGATAAAATGATGAGACACCCTGCTCTGAACTGTGAGCAAAACCACTGTTAAAAGCTTTCCAGCTGAAAGTAAAACCTTACCACCTCCTGAGCAGCTTCCGAGGATGTTCCAGGTCAATGGCAATTCTTCATAAGCAACAGCCATCATCAAATCGTTATCCAGTGACTGCAGATCTTTTGTCCTTAGCCCAAATTTATCCAGCAGCAGCTCATGACTAGTGGCAGTGACACGTTCAGCATGATCAACCAAAAAGCGAGACAACTTGCAAGACAGATTCTCCCTGTAATTGACAGGACAGCTGCCAAGGACCACAGGTGAGTATCCCCTTGTGTACATTAACACAGAGACAGCAACTGCTTCTTGGCATCCATGACCTGTAATTATAATGCAGATCATTCACTAACAGTACCTATGTTCAGAACATACATTAGTTTTGCTTCATTCCCCCCTGCCTCTAAGAGCTGTGACTACTTATTCAGCATTATTTTACTCCTTCCTCTAGCTACATCTATTTGTCGTAGGGCATCCACCAACCATTTCTGGTGATGAACTTGGACTTGACTAGACTGCGAATTGCCAGTCCTCCCAGTTATACTGAAATATTTATACCAGAAACAGCCTTTCTAGGTGAAGGCTCTTAACATGGAAAGAAGAGGTAACCATAACAATATGAAATCCCACAAATCAAAACCTTGAAGGTTCCTGGATAAGTATTAAGAAAAATGAGATAATCATGACAACAGTGGCACAGTGGCCTGCAACACAAACTCTGAATAATATATCTATTTAAAACCCATTTTGTACCTACTTGGTGTCTCCATGTAGGCCAAAACCTAGAAGCTTTTAACTAATGTGTGATTCATGCTTCTGGCAGACTTGATTAAATGCTGTGTCAACTCTCAAACTTATAACTGGGACCCTCGAAGTCCAACGTAGTTTGTCTCTCAAACCTCTTCAGCACCCTGTGCATTCCTCCTCCTACTTTGCGATCTAAGTGAGGGTGGATATCATATATCTAAGAAATGCAAGCTGTACCTCTCACAGGAGAGCTAATGGTGACATACTATGGGTGCAAATCTAAATTTCCAAAAATACCCCGGAACGGCTACAAGTATATATGCAATCTAGCAACTGCAGAAGGAAGCATGTACTTACCACATCTGCAGCTGTTTTTAAAGTGCTCTGTGTTCCCCTATGTTTAATTTGGCCACTATGAAACAACACTAACATCAGCAGCGCTATATTTTAACCTCACACTTTATTTTCATCTGTTAATGGTGTCTGCTGGGAATAGGCAGAGGATTAAGTGTTGCTTGCAGCCTCCTGTTTTTATTCCTAGCTCAGAAGCAATCATTTAACAGTGTCATTTCAGGCCTCTTAAAAAAAAAAAAAAAAAAAAAAAAAACAAAAAACCAAAAAACCCAAAAAACTTTGCTGTCCCGGAATAAGCCTAGCATTGAATTTTCTCCAGTTGTAATCCATGACAATCATTTATCATTCACAGGATCAAAGGAGCCACTATGTAACAGCAGCAAACTCCCTTTTTATACTCAGCAGTTATTTTCAGACTTTAAATCCCCTTTAGACAACAAGAAAAAATAACAAGCAGATCCTATTGCAAAGGTACACCATGTCTACAGCCACCTACTCACACAAATGAAAAGGTCACAAAGCACACAATAAAGATGACAACTGGGGTTTATGTTACATCCGTATGGGGGACAACACCAAGGCAGAGAGCCAGCTGGAGGCAAACAAATCCCCGTTTGCAGCAGGACACCACTGGAACAGTTTCATTGACACCTCTGTTCTGTGTATAGCTCCAGCACAGCTCCAAGCACTGCATGCCTCCATCATGAGGGCCTTGGAAGCCAGGCTGGCTGCTGCACCAAGGGAAGGCTCAGACAAAAACATTACTTTCACAGGCGTTAGGATGCCTGGAGGCAAACAGCTGTGGAACAGAATTAATTCACATTGAAAATTATGCCATCCCTGAAGACTCAACTTTAAAGGACACCCAACTGTGCAAGCACAGCAACACTATCTACACCTGATACTGTACTGGTATCATGGTTCATTGCTATGAAAGGCATGAACACCTATAGTCAGGCAAACTCAGCCTGGACTCTTAAAGACCGTCATTCAATTCCTGCATTTCCTCCATTACAGACCCATAAGCCAGAATTGTACCAAATCATTCAGTTGTGCCCAGCATTGAAATGGAGGTACGGTACAGCAAAGAGAGCAAAAATGTGAACAGTAGCTAACACTCACCTGGAACAATAGATCGAAGAGTATTGTCACTAACTCGCTCTGCAAACATTACATGCCTCTTTAAGGATCCATCATAAACAAAGTAAAACTCAGCATCCTTTGGGAGGTAAACGTCTTTGTCAAATTTTGCATGTATAGTCACCTGTCCCTGGAAAATGAAAGTGCTTTCAGAAACATACAGTAAATTTCTCATCTCCACTATATTTCAGATGCAAATTTATTGCAACCTTTTCAACAATATTATACAGAGGCTGTGATCCAGACCACAGATCTGCAGTTTTCTACTTCCACTTAGAAAATAACACTAGTTTTATGCTGCACAAGCAAAGGTGATTTTAAAAAAATGTCTTTTAAACAATGCCTTTCAACTAATTCCTTTCATCCTGACCCAAATACAATTTTTTATTTGAAATGCATTGGAAAAAGTGAGTCAGTGAACCCAAGTATTTTGCTATTCAAAAACCACACTCTGTGTTAATAAATTAATCAATCAATCAATCAGAAGTGCTTGAAATTATCTTAGAATCAATTTTATAAAATATATGCATTGATATAATGCTACAACTGACTATGCTGCTTTCAAAGAATACTAGTTCCCAGATATCTGCCTGTGGGTTTCCTTATAGTAAATAGAAAGGAACCAGCCAAGAAAACTCTGTCATACAATAGCTTCACAAAGGAACAGGAAAGAGATCCGAGAAGCAGCAAACAATAACAAATGACTGACATGTCTGAGGGAGGAAATCTAGATGAAGTTGCATTTTCTTGGAGAAGAGGACAATGTACTCCACCATGTCCCAACAGCTGGCACGGATGTTCTAAGACAGAATTGCTCCAACATCTGGCAGAAATTGTGTTTTTCTGGAAAGCACACTGAAGAAGAGTAGTATCTCAGTCATCCACACTCCCAAATGATGCCTGCCTTGCCTCTATTCAAAACAGTTACTACAGCACTGGCTCCACAAGCTCCATAAACAAGACTGGAAAAAAACAAAGCACAACTCAGTAGCACAGAAATTTCCATGGCTGAAAACTGCAGTTATGCCCCTCACAGTCCCAACAAGCACCTAGCTCCTTCCCTGTTCATTATAGAGCAAACACACATTTTATTGCAGTGAGAGTCTTGCTGCCCCCCACAACACAACATCTTCACTTTCCTTCCCCAAGGACACCTTTCTGGTCACTTGGAACAATGTGAATCCTGCATTTGTTTTCCTCTTAAATACAGGCAGATCTTTTGAACTAAGAGTAAAGAGGCAAAGGCTAGATTCAGGCACAAAATCTTCCTTACATAGGATGGTTCCTGTACGGATAGATGTAAACAACATTAGGAGTCCAGTATCAAGAGCAAACATGCCTGACATCCCCAGAAACTGATAATGCACCTAAAGTTTTAAATTCCAAGTCTTTTCTCCTGTTTCTCTTTGGGTTTTGCACCGTTACATCCAGAACATTTAAGTTTTTTAATCCTTCTATGTTAGTTGTGAATAGTTCTTTCTTCCTGGATGGCTATTTGAGGGAAATAAAGAACAGCATAAGACCCTGAAGACATTCCAGAGTCTGCTCTGGTGAGTGCCAAACTGACAGCAGCGTGGTACACAGGAGTGCAGCAGTTCTCCCACACAGCCACTTGTGGCCACAACTCTCAAACCACCTCTGTACCCTCTGGATCCCTAAGGCTGAGGGACTACATAGCCCATCAGCTTTGGCATCTTCTTCGGACTAACTATGTGAAACAAGGGAGAAATTTTATAGCAATATTTCTGATTTCTTAAGCCTAACTCTAAGGGGGAGGGGAGAGAAATCAAGCTCAAATTGTATACTGCTCCTTTTATTAAAAAGTTAATTTAGAAACAGTAAGGACAGAGGAACATCTTGAACTGATCAGGCTGCATAATGTATAGGCATGAGGGAAAATTTTGTAACTCCTTGTCTTATAATGGGTCAAGTTAAAAAGCGAGAGGGGAAAAAGTGTGGAAAGCTCATGTGCATGGGATCGAAGTTTTTCATAGCCCACTCCTTTCAACCCTCCAGAAGAAGAAATTGCTGGTAACTTAACCAAAGATTTTACAGAAGGAAGGCAAATCGGCAGATAGCTTGTATGCAGCCAAGCTATTAAGTGATACATTTTGAGAATCCCATGTGTTTAAAAAAGAGTGTTAAACCCTGTGTTACTAGAGAGGATTCAAAGATAACAGAGAAAGCATTTCACAGGGAACTATGCTACACCTTTTTTGATGCTGTATGGTTACCAGACCTGGCATCCAAAACAGTTATTTCTCAAAGGACAAATTCCTGTCATCATCTCTGTCCTGTCTTCAGATGTTCGCATTTCATGTTGCTCAATTCCATCAGCTTCACCCTTCCTGCCACTACTTAAACATGCATCAGTTTGCTGTTCAAGCCACCACAAATGCCTTCTGCTCTAGGTTCAAAGGATCTTTTTTCTTGTTACCTACTCCTCTACAACTGCACCCCTGGCGCAGTTATGCCATCTTCCCTTCTCACCTCCTGAAAATCTTTCACAATTGCATCCTACTACCGGTGGAGTTCATCCCTTCACTCATCTCTTCCCATCCCTCCAATACTTTGCACAACACTTGTCCTGTACAGTCATGTCCCAAGCCAGCCACCCTGCTGCCTGTCTTCTCATAGGACAACTTCTACCACACATCATTTCTTCTTGTCTCCCTTCATCCTCTCCTCTGAGCTACAGCCTTCACCTTGGCTTCAGATCTACATGTGGCAGAGCCTAGCTTAGCCTGTGTTTAAGCATCTCTTCTTTTAGAACTGTTTTCCTTTGGTGCTGAATTACATCTATTTAATGTCCAGTCTGAATGTAAAGTGACACTTCCAACAAAAGCATTCAGGATCCATATGCTGCTAAAGAAATGCAGTCACAGGACAGAAAGAAGAACCTCACACTATCTCTGATCGAACCTTCCCTACATTTGCAAAATCTTTTTTTAGATTTCTATAAAGTTATTGTAGAGTTAATAAAATTATAAGTTGCATACATAGCATACATATAATCTACATCCTTACATATACATATGAACGAATTAAAACAAAGATCCTGTAATGCAGCTAGACAGTATCACAAACAGATGTGACTGATGGGGATGGCTGCACCCACAACCCATTTGCTGCCAAAATAAACCTATCTGGCAGATCAGTTTTTCCCACTTCCCTCCAAACACTGCTGGCAGAGGCTCATCCCCTGCACACATGAAAACAAAAATACCACTGAACTCTGAGGATGCTTTTATTGCTGCCTGTGTATGTCTATGCACACATCAAAGGTGCTTTCCTATTCTTTTTCACAGCTGTGAAGCAAGCTGCAGTGAGACAGCACTGTAATTAGCACGTTGTTCATTTCCTCTGTGTGAAGGCAACTTTGTTACCAGAACTATTTAACTACTTAATTATTTTTTTTCCCCTCAAGCAAAGATCACCTGCAGTTCATTCTAGAAAACTCATTGGTAGAAAAATACTTGGAGAAAAGCATTTTGTGAACCTCCTCCAGACTCTGCAGTTGGAAAAGGCAAAAGGATTTATCCCATTTCAGAGCCAGACCAAAATGCAGCCTTTCAGGGTGGAGAAGGAGGAAGAGGAAATGAGGAAAAAGTCTGCCAGTTTATTTAGTTCTTTGCATTCTGTTTCTGAATGTATGACCCCACCTTTAGCTGCATTTAGATGCAGATCACTCAAGGGCATTGACTTCCCGTGCTAAGCAACTCTGCAAAAAGGCAATATGCTGTTTTATTGAGAGCTGCCAATCTTACTCATAATGACTGTACATGCCCTCCACAACATTGTTTCATGCATCGAAGAGCTTTGGGCCAGAAACTTCTCCCAAGAACGATACACCCAGCATTTGTCACATGAAGGTCTGGGGAAGACACTGATGCAGAGGACTTTATTGCAAGTTAAAAAAAAAAAATAAACCAAACCCCACCACTTAGGGTGTCCTAGGCCATATAAGAACAGCATGGAAAGAATAATATACAAAGAACATATAAGAACAGCATGGAAAGAATAATATACAAATTGAAATACATATATATTGTAAATAAAACAAAATTTCAGTGCTACAACTACTTTGGTCAAACAGTGGAACAGAGAGGTGGTCAATGCCCCAAGCCTGTCGGTGTTTAAGAGTCATTTGGACAATACTCTTAATAACATGCTTTAACTTTTGGACAGCCCTGAACTGGTTATGCAGTTGGGCTAGATGATCATTCTAAGTCTCTTTCAACTGAAATAGTCTATAGTCTATTCTACATTGCACTATTCTGTTTTGTAGCAATTGGCAAAGCTCAGTGCTAGAAAACTGAAACAGAGCTTCAGAAACATGTACAAACTTGATCTCTACCCTCTTCTTTGCACATACATAACTGGCTCACCTAGGCAGAAATCCAGAAGCACTGTGAGAAAAGGGCTTATTTTACTAGATTAAATCTGAGGGACAATGTATATGTTTCTATTATATCCGTTCCCTGCAAAGGCATTTATTTCCTGGCTCCCTCAGGCAAGGCCAGCCCATGCCAGGGAGCAGGTTGAAGCAGGAACTACCTGAACAGATCTTTCCTCTGCAGATAAACGAACCCAGAGAGCAACAAAGGCGGGAGTGACTCCAGCTTCATCCTCCTCCTCCTCCTTTCCTAGCAAGGCACACAGGAAGGAGGTAAGGGAGCTGGATCTTGCAATGACACTCTGTAATGTATCCCTCCACCAAAGCAGTTCCTCTCTGGTTCAGCAGTTCCTCTCTGGTTCACAGGGCTTTCCCAGAGCTTTTTGGGAGCTGCTATCTCTCTGTAATAGACCTTTTTGGCAGAGCTTGAGTACTCTCAATCAAAACATACATCCACTAGGCTATTACAACAATTAAATACTGCAGGTAAGCAGCAAAACACATTTGCTGGAGTTCCATGAGAAATTCATACTCACAGAAAGTATCTGCTCAGCATCACTCTCACAGTATCTCATAAAAGCATTTCTCCAATGAGTGCTACCCCATTCTGCAAGGCCCAACCAAAACACCTTCTGAAGTCTGCTGAAGAACTGTGACATGGACCTATCACTAAAGCATGAAGAGACTAAAATTATGGTTATCAGCATTTAAAAGTACACAATTAACCACTCATTCATGTATCAATACGAAAAAGCAAACCCAACAAATCACCGAATCACAGAATAGGGTTGGAAAGGACCTGAAGATCATCTAGTTCCAACCCCACAGCCATGGGCAGGGACACCTCCCACTAAACCATGCCACCCAAGGCAATGTCCAGCCTGGCCTTGAACACCACCAGGGATGGAGCATTCACAACTTCCCTGGGCAACCCATTCCAGTGCCTCAC
>JANRGW010043618.1:0-11184 GCA_024733675.1 Psilopsiagon aymara | reverse complement strand
TGGCCAGACCAAACATCACTAAGCCATAACTAAAAACATTGGTGTTATCAGCACTGTTCTCAGGCCACAGGTCAAAAGCACAACACTGAACCAGCTACAGAGAAGGAGAAAAATGACTGCTGCTGCTGTACCCAGGACACTGAACTGGAACAGCTTTGACTGGAAGTGGAAGTGGCAGGTCTTGCACTTGGGTCATAACCACACCACACAACACTACAGCCTTGGAGAAGAGCGTCTGGAAATGACTCAGCTGAAAAAGGACTGTTTGTATGCGTGTGTGTGTGTGTGTGTGTGTGTGTGTGTGTGTGTCTGTGTGTGTGTCTTGGCTAACAGCCAGCTACATATGAGGCAGCAGTGTGTCCAAGTGGCCAACATGCAATAGCATCCTGGATTGTATAAGAAGTAGCATGGCCAGCAGCACTAGGGAAGTGATTGCCCCACTGTACTTGGTACTGGTGAGGTCACACCTTGAATACTGTGTTCACTTTTGGGCTCCTCACTCCAAGACACTGAGGTGCTGGAGTGTGTCCAGAGAAGGCCACTGAAGCTGGTGAAGAACAATTCTTATGAGGAGTGGCTGAGGGAACTGTTTAGTCTGGAGGAAAGGAGGCTACAGCGGAGACCTTATCACTCTACCACTATGTGAAAGGAGGTTGTAGGGAGGTAGGTGTTGGTCTCTTCTCCCAAGTAACAAGTGATAGGAAAAGAAGAAATTACCTCAAGTTGCACCAGGGGAGGTTTAGCCTGGGTATTATGAAAACTTCTTCACCAAAAGGGTTGTAATGCTCTGGAACAGGCTGCCCAGGGATGTGACTGGGTCACCACCCCTGGAGTGATTCAAAAGATGCGTAGATGTGGCACTTATGGACACAGTTTAATGGTGAACTTGGCACTTAATGGTTGGACTCAGTGATATTAGAGTTGTTTTCCAACCTAAACCATTCTATGCTTCTATGATTCTATTAAAAGTATTGTGAAAACCAGCATTTATGCAGTTTTCCTTTGTGTTCCTCTCTTACTGTGCTCAAGTAATAATGTGTCATGCTGCAATTCTCATTAAATGCTGTCATGGAAAGGGGGAGCTAGGCTCCAATGAGTAATGAAACAATGTCACTCAAGTGTTGCAGATCTAACGTAAACTGAGGAGACCAATTTTCTACTTATTCCTTCTTCCTCCCACATCAAACCCCTCTTTTTTCCTCCTTCCAGAACTGAATTTCACTGATCTCAGTGTGCTGAGCTGTGTATTTCATATTCCTGAAGTGCCCAGAAACAGAACGATCTTCTGTAAAGAAATACTAAGCAACTTGAATGAGACCACTGCCCTTCCCAGAAGGAAAGCAAATGTGCTTTAATAAGTACTCTTCAAATGCATCTTTTTGCCAATTAGTGCATCAGATGCTGATTTTCAAATGAGGCACCAAAGGCAATATGCTGAAAAATAAATCTGCATTACAATGCTTTGCATATTAAAATTGTTGTGGAAGATCAGATGGGTGTAACTGCTGTACTGTAAATGGCTTGAATTAAAACCTGTGTCAATAAAGTCAATGATACTGAACCATAAGTCTTCAACAGATTTCTGAGGACTATATAACAATGCTCACAGTCATGGCAGTTCCACCTTGGTCAACAAAAAATGTTATCAAAATGAAGCTGGCCATTGCACAGCCTATAATTCAGGAAACAAATGTGCAGGATGCATCAAGCAATTCATGGTAGAGTACTTCACAGGGTCTGACCAGAAGCAATAGAAATGTTCGCTGGAAGCCATTCTACATGGAAAAGGTTCTATGACATGACAGCCTGACATACCAATATATCAGGAACTTAGTGGAAATAAAGGACTTTGCCCTGCAAGAAGTGTTGAGCTGCCCATTTGTGAAGTGTTGTCGTGATTCAGGCAGTTAGAATAAAGCAAAAAAAAGGCTTGATTTGCATCCATGAGTGTCGTGGTTTAAGCCCCACCGTTAACTCAGAACCACACAAATGCTCACTCACTCACTACTAATGTCGAAGAATTTAATGTTGTTCTTGGAATGTGCACTTAGAATAAAAAAAGATGCAAACCAGAAACCTGTCAAAAAGACTGTCTGCAAACAACATTGATCAGAGTGTAGCCATTCTAAATGTGTGGTCTGTATCAAAAGATTTCCAGAGGTGTGCAGGTTGCTTGCTCAGTCCACTTTTTTATGACAAGTAGATTTTTCATGTAGTGTCTAATGAATACAACTGGTTTTACAAGCAAAGAAAAACTCTCTTTTGCTCTTTATAAAGAAGAAAGTGCAGTGGGAAGACTGGATAATTCAAACAATAGGAACTGACTACTTACTTGGTAGCTATCCAGAAATTTATAAAACCAAAAATATGCAAGGGTTCTTTGGATCCGTTTTTTACATATATATATATATATGTATATATATATATGCACACACACATATGTGGCATGTATGCATGTCAATAGTCATACAAAAATAAAATTCAGTGATCTAAATGTGATCAGATCTGAGGCATAGTTGCGAGTTAACTAGTGAAGCCCAATGAACTGACATCATATTTATAGCAACACTTCTATGATATTCCAAGCTAGTCAAACAAAGGTACTTACAGAAGAAACAAACAATGCTAACAAATTGTGAGAAAAACACTTGAACATGCCACCAGGAGAAGAATATTGCAGAATTTAAGGTTGAAGCTGCCACTGTGCTAGAAACATTTGGCCACGATCAGGGTAACTAAATTTTGCAACTCCCACAGTCTGTACCTTTCCAATAGTATTATTTTAAAGCAGATCAATAACCAGAGAAGAAACTCATTTAAAGTACAGTAAGTTTTGGAAGTATGAAAGATGCCCCTTCCTTTTAGATATTCCATTGCAGTTCAGACAATGAGCACCTTAGCTCAGTTCTGTCTACAAGGATAAAGAAGATGTAAAAAAAAAAAAAAAAAAAGGAAATAAAAGTTGGAAAAAAAAAGGGTCTGTTCTATAGCTTCTAAAACTGAGCAAATATTTTCTTATTGATTGTGAAAGCTTTGGATGAGGAGAGCAGATTTTGTATAATTTCAAGAACTTACATATTTTTCTTTCTTCATGTCTGTTTGAAGTAATATAATGTTTCCATTTCTGCAAGTATAACATGCACACAATAAAAGGGGAGATTTCTCACATAGAATTAGACTCTTGTCCTTTTAAGTGTGTATGCTAATGACATGTTTTTTACAGAAGAGGTTTTTTTCTTAAAGCTGGAATTTCTGGAAGTGAAAGATCTGATATGATTTTGGTATTCTTAAAAGGCAAAAAGATGTCTTCAAGAAAGAGTTCAAGAAAGAGTTTAAATGCAAAAATACAAATTATTCTATTTCAGACAAGTACTAGTGAAGGACAACACACAGCCAGTCCCAAAATCCAGAGGTTATGGTAAAAACAAAATGATGATTTACTGATTGCTGGTCACCTGAATACTCTTCGAGCTTATTTGAATGCAATTTGGCACACACCTAAAGATGACCTACCTTGCTCTAGTGATTGCAGTGGCTTCCTGCTAAGCATAACAGTATGCAGTAGCGAAGATGAAATAAAGCAATTTTTGGATCCTAATCAGGGCACAGCATGAAGATCAGAGAACTGGCATCTGAGTTCTTTGCCCTGAATAATTTAATTCCTTCATTTTTCTTGATTTTTCTTTCTAAAATATACCCCTACCTTAAGTTTTCATGTTTGTTTTAACCAACAATGCACTACCCAGATCATCACAATGTGTTCTGTCTATTGCAGTACACTCTCAGGACCAAAAAATTTCATTTCATCTTCTTTCGAAAGTGATTAGAATCAATAATTTCTTATTGCCCCTTCCAACATAATGTATGATGTGAATTAAGGAATTAATGTTTTTAAATAAAAACCAAGTTGCATTCCAATTTTTCTATGGATCTGACCAAACAAGATGATTTTAAAGATGTGTAATTACCCAGTGATTAAAAATTTAAAGGATTTAAGGAGAAATATTTTATCAGATTCAGCTTTCCTCATTTTTTTATATGATATACCTATTTCTTTCACTGTAGGATATTATATATTCTTCTTTGTTCGTCTGATTCTGTATTGCTGGACATAACAACTATGAGAAACCCACCAAACAGTGTACTTTTAATTAGCCTGTAAGTTTTCCCTTTTAATTTTAGAGGAAGCATACTGGCTGCATTTGAACAGCCTATTCTGTGTTCATTCTGCCAGAAGTCATTTCATATCGTGCAGTGATGAGAAGCTTAAGTCATTTGTCCTAGTTAGTGTGTGTTACATTACATTCTAGAGGAGAAAAATCTTCAACAAGCAAAGCAAAATGATTTCTTTAGCAAACTTATTTTCTGAACATATCAAAGAATCTAAACATGTCACAGCATAAATATTTACGCTACTACAGACTTTTAGATCTACATTGGACTTTTTTATGTACATTAATTGCTTTGTGAAATTGCTGGATATGCATGTGAGTGCAAATCTGAAACTTGACCTCTGTTGCCACTGGTCAATGTAAATGGCATATACCTCTCGTTCATTAGGGTAATACTAGGTGAAAAGATAAAAACTTTTACTAGCTAGTAAAACCCACTTGTATAGCTCATTTCTCCACCTAAAATCCATTTCAATCACAGTGGGAGTTAAAATCCATGCCAGACAAGACAGGAGCTATTCTATTCACAGAGGGAAATGGGAAGACACTTGAGGTGTTGAGGAAGAGGCTTGTGCAGCATCTGGAGAATTTGATACCCTGTGACTCACAGTTCAAGCAAGTTGTCTCCTAAGGCACTCAGTACATCACCCTCCAAACAGTGCAGATACCAAAACTGCAATTTAGGAACTGAAGCATCTAAAGAAAAGAATTAAGAGACTGAATCTGTTTAGGCATGGATCTCTGTTTTCTGAGTTACAAAGCTGTTGTCATGGAGCATTTCAGTCTTAAAATAGAACTTAAATATCTGTTTGGATTTGTGCTGTCCAAAAGAGTGTTAATGAGTGATATAACAATTAAAAAATTCCATAGATCTTAGAAACACTTCTAAGTTAAGTTCGACTGAATGTACTTCTCAGCCTTCTCTGTTTTGTTTCTGCCATGCTGTTTAGTTTTGGGGGTTTGTTTTTTGTTTTGTTGGGGTTTTTTGTTTGTTTGTTTGTTTTTGTTTTGTTTTCTTTTGTTTTGTTTTTTGTTACTGTTATCCCATGACCATGAATCTAAACAGTAAGAAATTTTATATGTCATTGTGACACTATTCTTTGCACTAGTTAGATTCCTTGGTTTGCTGGGAAGCATGGATCTAAATATACATAGGCAGACTCAGCGGCAGGACAAAACTGGTGCAAGGGATCTGTGGAAGTTCACAGGGAGGACTGACGCTCCTAGTAAAAGTCAGTCGGGGATGCAGTGCGCACTCCTGCCATCTTCATCATGCAAGGGTGAATGCTTCCAACTCCACTTTGCAACTTGCTTCCCTTGTCTGCCCATATGGCTCATAACTGCATGAAGGTTTTGACAAGTATCTCTTAGGGGTCATTGCAGTTGACTAGCAATAGTGAACATGAAAGAGCGTATACAACTCTTTCAGCTATGTTTTTGCTTCTATTGTAATTGCTAATAAATGAAAGACTATACATAGAATTTTAAAAGTTGTGACTTTCTCTCTGTTCCTTTTGAAAATTAACCTTTAAGAGCAGTGAGCTGATAAAGTGTTGGCAGGATGTTGGGGCTGTTTAGTTTCATAAGCATCAGCAAAATATGATTTTTAATAAACTCTATATTTACTGTTAGAAGTCCTGTAAAAATTATCTGCTGATTTGTTTCCCTGCTACAGAATACATTAAAGTCTATCACTTTGTGTGTACCCATTAAAATTTTATAGAACAGCTAGTGCAAAAAGCTCTCTAAATCTTTGCAAGATGCTGTCTGGTTATTTTATGTTGATACACCAAATATAATTGTAGTGAAGAAAGAGTACAAGTCATGGTTGAATATTTAAGTCGAAGTAGCAGATCTATAAAATGCTCTTCTTGGACTGAGACAGCAAAAAATATCAGTCTAATCATATTTTCCTTTAAATATGACTAATTGGTATACGCAGCAAATGTTGCTAGTTGTCATGCATTATATTATAGCTAATATTAGGTTAGCTATTGGCCTAATAGCTATCTTGGATTATGATAATAATCCAAAAATCTGATGATAATAAACAAGCTGTAAAATAATGGTAAATAGCCTAAAATTATGAAAAATACATAGAAAACTTTAGTAGGATTCAACTAAATCAATGTGCAAGCACTTCATTGCAAGCACTTACCTTTCATATCGAAGTTCAAACATGATACAATAAATCAGAGGTAACAGAAATAATTTCCTGCTAGGAATGGTCCATTCCAAACATGGAGTTTGAATCAGACCATGGAGTTTTGAACTTTTCAGTAATTTCCAACAAAAGTTTCAATTTATTTGGTTTGGATTTTATGTTTTCTATTTTGTTCAGGTCTTGATTTTGCATGGAGTTGTATTATTGCTAGAGAATTGCTTTATCACAGAGAAGGGATGTGGTCATGAAAAAAAAAGGAAAAGTCTGCCAGCTATGTTATTTCCAATTCTTTCAATTCTTCCCTAAAATCCACTTACTCCTTTCTTACACTGTCTTTTCATCTGTCTTGTATTCTGGCTGCACTATATAGGTTGGTCTGTATGCCTCTGTTATCACATCTACAACTCTACTACATGGGGAAAACAACTTGAGCTAAATCCTCAAAATGGGCTTCAGTACAGAAGTTTTCTGCGCACTTTTGTTTATGAGAAATTAATGTTGAAGTGTCAAGTTTATCTTACACAAGAGTTTGGTGCTTAGAGCTTCAGAGAGATTTGCCTGCGGTGAGGAGACAAAACTTTGTCACAAAGAAAGCTGGAGTAAAGGGTAATATGAAGAATTGTCCCCACTGAACACGAGCAAGTTCATCCTTTCAGTTAGTATTTGCAGATATGGACTCTTTCTGAAGTAAGCCAATGAAATGAGATCAGTCCTGGATCACAAAAGGGAAATAAAACCCAAACAAAATGAAGGAATGAAACTATTGGTAACGACTGATCAAATTCAGGGATGTGAGAGAGTGAACTCCATGTACTTCTTCCTCTTCGGTAGGTAGAGAAAATGGGACTTTTTACACCCAATGCAACCATTTTTCACACAATAAGATGAAACAGGGAATTCTATGATAGAAAGAATGTCACAGTTCATGTATATGCGGTGTTATTAGGAAGACTGCTTCTCTTTCATAGGTTAAAATGGCACTTCAAGCTATGATCTGTTACCAATGCACAGAAAATACAAATTTATGTCTCCCAAAAGCAGGGGATTTGTACACACTCTGTATCCATCAATAACAGATATCTTCCCATTGCAGAATCACTGACACTTGATTTTTACTTTCGTTATAAACAAATAGGTATTAGTTTTCTAAAGACCTCCTAATGCAGGAGATGGCATACTTTCACAATATAAATCTCAATCTTTGCTTATGCTTTGTATACTGCTTTAGTCCTGATATATAAGTTCATATGTCTCATCTAAAAGTCTAAGATTTAGATGCTTCAAAAGTGATCCTTTATTTGCATGTTTTTTAGTAGAAGAGCACTGGTGGGCAAGCTAGCAGAGAACTGCTTGGAAGTCCAAACATTGCTTCATTCCCTCCTCCTAAGCTTCCTGACAAGTGAGAATTACTTTTGCTCCAGCAGAAGCCCAAATCACACTTTTAGCCTCGTATAATGGGCCTGGCTTGAAGATAGTTTGTTTCCTAGAAAGTTTTCCTTTGACCTTATTGTGAAGTAGTGTTTCCTGTCAATTCAGAGATAATACTGTTTCCCTTCCCATCCTCTGTGTGTGCTATCCGTCTGCTGTACCTGACACTGTGAAGTGAGAGTCTAACACTGAGGTGAACTAGGAACAAACCCTTTCCTAGCATCATTTTGCCACAATAGAAGCAGTGTCTAATCAACTGAAAATAAAAAAGCTTTGAAATTCTGGTTGCGAATGTGAAAATAGAAATATATATTTCACTGTGGTAAAAATGCTTAAAGAGGTCACTACCCATAATCTGATGAGGCCAGAGAAAATTCTTCAACAAAGGAACCAATAAAATCTTAGAGTTACCTACTACAGCGTTTCTGATCCACTAAGAATCAGGTATGTGAACAATTTTCAGGGAGGTATAAGAACTAGAGATGTGGAGAGGTTCCTGGAAAGCACAGTTTAATTCTAGACAGAAACTGCCTCAATAATTAGTGTATATTTCAACTTTTAACTAAGTTTCATATAATTGAGCCTTAACCAGAAAATTTGCAGCATGAACTATTTTGCAGAAAGATCTTGTTTTCTTTTTGAATGCTGAAACCAGTCACATACAGACGAAAGGAAGGAAATACTACAGGCTCTCTGTCCTAACATAACCTAAAAGAAGATTGCAAGAGTCCAAAAGATTTGACATAATCTTGATAGAGAAGGTCAGAGCTATATTGTACAAAGCACTTGCTAATGAGCACTTGAGGTAGGAGAACATAAAAGAAAAAAAAGGAAATATCTATCAATATATTTCAATATGAATTAATAACACACAAAACCCCTCAGACTTTGGTCTATCATTTTAGAAATACCAACGAACTTCCTTCTGAAGGCCCTCACTTGATGTTGCTCATAGTATGTAGGTCCCAAAGGCAGATATTAATGACCAAGTAAATAATTGAGATTAGCATTCTCTTGTGTTCTTCAGATACCTGGACTACAGGAACAGAGATTTACTTAGAAATCAAGACAAATAAATCTGTATCCAGTATCACTAGGTAGTATCTAGAGTAGAATCCACTGCTATGAGATCTCATTAGAGCACATGCTGTTAAAAGCCTGTATCTAATTCATGTCTAACTCTCCTTTGATGGAGTGATCATTAAACTGAGTACCACTAATTTCTGAGGAAAAAAATTTTGTCTTGAATTATATTATTCTAGTAATATTACTGTTCAGTATTAGAAATACTGTAATTAGAGAAATTGCACTTGGGTGAGCTGCTCATTACTTTTGTAATATTTGGATAAAAAAAAGAATATTTAAAGTGGACTGTCATGTTTTTCCAGCTGCTGTCTGTATAGAAATAGTATCAAAATATTATCCCAGATAGTATAGGAGTATGAGTGACAAGTTTTCCATGCCTTTACCCAACAAAAAGAAGAGATTCAATTTGACCTGAAGAAATTCTTCACTTTGCTGTCAGCTGTTGAGTTGCTGAGTGGTTTTTTTTCTTTCTACCCTTTCTAAAGTTGATTTTACTGGTTTGATGAACCTCCGTTGAGTTATGGAGGTGAGACAAAGGTCTCAAGATTTCAAAGAAGTGACTTCTCATGCCTGCCAGTCTGACTTCCACCTGGAAAATACACAAAAGAGTAACCCTAGCATCCATTGTGACAGCCTTGATAAGTCTTAAAGTTGTATACTGATAACTTTTTTATTTCAACAACTGAAAAATAAAACAGAAAGCAAACTCATGAAAACGTCAACAATGCCACTGGATCAGCTCCCGTTGACTAAAAGATGTCATCTGGATAACAGATTTTTTTTTTTTTTTTTTTTTGCCATAAGAATAACAGTCCCTGTCAAGTATTTAAACATTTTTTTCAGGGGACTGGGAAGATTAAGGTACTAAGGTCTATCATAGCTATAGGATAAGGAGTTCAGACCTAAACAGGACAATTTCAGGTAGGATATAAGGAAGAAGTTCTTTACTGTGAGGGTGGTGAGGCACTGGTACAGGTTGTCCAAAGAAATGGTAAATGCTTCACCCCTAGCAGTGCTCAAGGCCAGGTTGGACAGAGCATTGTGTGGCATGGTCTAGTATGAGGCATCCCTGCCCATGGTAGGGGGGCTGCAACTAATTGATCTTAAGGTCCTTTCCAGCCCAAACCGTTTTATGATTCTATGATTCTATGACTGATTCTATGATTCTATGATAAAGTAGAAAACATTACAACATGGAATCCTAGCCTAAATGCACAAAATTAAAACCTCTGTACTTCAGTTATCAAAAGTTCAATGCATTGCTTTCTGTTTATACATATATGATTTGCTTTATTGTACTTATTTACTATATACAGAAAGATATATACTGGATTCACACTAGTGTGCTTATTCACTTTAGTGTGCTTGTTTAATGATCTGTGGATGTTATACGGCTAGTATGTGCTCATTTGGTTGAGTAACCTACCTGTCAGCAGAAGTGCCTTCCCTTTAATTTATATTCTGGTCCCCAGCAGGAAAATTCTTCTTGGACAAGGGCAAAGAAAAGACATAAGATAAAAGGCCTCTGATTTTGGTCTAGAGTCTCCTCTATCTTGAATAGCCATCTGCATTGGCTCCTGTAACAGTTTCCTGCTATTTGCTGCCAGTTCAAGACTTGTTCTTGATATCTCAGCATTCACACTCCTCCCTGCTTATTCATCCAAGCATATTCATCTGTGTCAGATGCACTAGCACTCACTGAGGATACTCAGTACATTGACCAGCTGCCCAAGTACAAGTGCTACAGTCTTAAACTACATCCAATCAGTTCAATGTTCAGCTGAACAACCGTAGGCGCAGGACATAGATATTTGATTCAGTTATGATAGAACTGCATGTTCATTTGTCTGCTCTTCCCATCAACTCATCATGCTAACCACCCAGAACCACACACTTTGGTGACAGACGCAGCTGAAAGCCAATTACTCAACTACCCAGCAAATGTATTATTCGCCTCTGACAGAAAGCTGCACTGTTGTTTTTTTGTCACTGCTATCTTGCCAAAATATATAATTTCAGTGCATGTTCCTGTTTCTTCTGCTGACTTCTTCTGGGTTGGAAAATTAGATGCTGTGCAGAGTAAGCAAGTCATATTTTGATTATAAAGAAAAATAATCCATATGATAGATCTCATGAGACCTCACTTGGACTATTGTGTGCAGTTCTGCTGTCCTCGACATAAAAAGGACATGGAACTGCTGAGGAGGGCCATGAGGATGATCAAGGGTTGGAGCACTTCTTGTATGAAAACAGGCTGAGGAAGTTGGGGCTGTTCAGCCTGGAGAGGAGAAGGCTGCATGGAGACCTCATAGCAGCCTTCCAGTACCTGAAGGG
>JANRGW010043617.1:0-18910 GCA_024733675.1 Psilopsiagon aymara | reverse complement strand
GAGAAAGTTGGGGTTGTTCAGCCTGGAGAAGAGAAGGCTGCGTGGAGACCTCAGAGCAGCCTTCCAGTATCTGAAGGAGGTTTATAAGGATGGTGGGGAGGGACTCTTCATTAGGGACTGTAGTGATAAGACAAGGAGCAACGAGTTCAAACTTAGACAGGGTAAGTTTAGCTTGGATATGAGGAAGAAATTCTTTACTGTAAGGGTGGTGAGGCACTGGAATGCGTTGCCCAGGGAAGCTGTGTATGTTCCACTGCTAGTGGTGTTCAAGGCCAGGTTTGACATAGCCTTGGGTAGCATGGTTTCTGGGAGATGTCTCTGCCCATGGTGGGGGGTTGGAATTAGATGATCTTAAGGTCTTTTCCATCCCTAATTATTCTATGATTCTATAGTATTTGATTATGTTAAAAATAAGGTTTTTTAAAAGTAAATGCCTGGTTGTGGCGCTAAAAAAGAACCACTGTTTAACATCAAGCATAATATAGGATTTTATTTCTCCCTTAAATTGTCAATTTCAAAATTTCCAACCTAGTTTATATTTTAGCAGGGCTGAAAAATGTAGGATGTTTTGACTGGATTTTGTGTTTATAGTGCTATAACCTCAATGCCCTGTGCCTTGAAAATTTGCAGTTGGTTTTGTGGGCATTTTTGTTTGGTTGGTTGGTTGATTGGTTGTGTTTTTTTAAAACCACCTCAATAGTTTTAGTCTAAAATAACTTTGCTTATTAAAATCTGAAGTTGTCCTGATTATTCTAATACAACCAAATGACATTTAATTTAGGAGAAATTGCTTTGAACATGCAATCTAGGAAGGGACGAAATTGAACAGACTTTCTCTATGAAGCATTTGGGATGTAGTTAAATTGGTTTTGGTTGTTCAGAAGGGTAGTGCAAATTTAAATCCTACAGGCAGCTCTAAACTAGCAATGCAAGGTAGTATAGTCAGTTAATCTTGTGATGTTCAGTTTGTTGGGTCTGTGCTGTGAAATTGCTCCTGAGGCTTTCATGTGGAAAATGAGAATGTTCTTTAATGGCTGATAGGGGAATAAAGAAGTAAATACAAAGAAACTCCTACAAGCTCTTAATATTAACTGCACTAAGTAAGTGTAACTAACTGCATTAAGTTATTGATTTATCAGGGCTTGACCAAATAGTATTCTCTTTTGTTCTTTTGGGGTAAAAGGAAGAAAAAAGAATATTAGACATGCCAACTGCTAACAGCTTACTGAAAAATACTGTTTATGTCTCCCGCTATTTCTGTAAACTACTCAAGGAACAATTAATAATGACCTCAAATGGACCAAAATTCATTGGCTTTAGCCAACAAAGTGCATCATATCTCAAGTAAGATGTACATTCCTGAAAGTCTGTACCATTTTCCATTAGGCCAATCCTCTTAAAAAACCGGTAAGTAGAATAAACAAGCACAGGACAAGATGTTACAGGAAATCTACTTTGTTGCTATAATCAGATCAACACATCTGACAATTTTGTTATTGCCATGTACCACAAAGACTGAGGAACTGAGCTAACTACCTCAGTTTATTTACAATTAAACTCTTTGAATTCTGTGCACTTCTGGAAAAGTCAGTGTTCTTAGGACAGAGACAATGTGGAGACTTTTACTGCAGACAAATTTGGGTCTTTTCCACTCTGTTAAAACTTACAGCCACAGTGGCTTTGTTCACAGGGAGATCTGACAAGAAGTCGCAGCTATGTGTTGGTCCCATTTGAGCTGCAAAATCAATTGTAGTTGGTGATTAAACTTGCGAACCATTTTAAAGGCAGAATAGTGTATATGTATGGAAGTTTTAGGGCTTTTAAGAGGAAGTCCCAACAGTGAGTTTCAGCAAATTTGAATTCTGATTACCTTTCCCATCCCTAATTAACAGAAAAGCAGGTTATGTGCACATACTGTAAAATCACCAAAAGCATCTTGTTTCCCCAGCTTGATAGAAGTGGTTAGCCTACTGAATGGTACCTGCCAGGCACAGTTCAGGAACCATTTGTTCCATTAGAAAAAAAAAAAAAACAGGGGACAGATGAGAAAATCTACTGAACATACCGCACTCTCTACCCTAACACACACGTATTCAAACCATATCTGTATGCAAGAACTACTAATTACATGAATTACTTTATTCAAACAGAATATACACTATTTCACATATGCATTCTAGTTCTTAACATAAACAGCGTTAGCCAAATAGTTTCCTGCTGCTTTTACAGCAATCATTGAATGGCAGCTCTGAACATGTCTTCAGCTTAGTGTAATTGCTTTCCCATGAAGAACAGAAAGAAAAAAATATGCACTATTTGAAGCAGAAGCCCTTTTGCAGACCACAACTTAATTTTAATTTCTGAACACAACCTAAAGATTAAGTTGTTTGGCAAGCCAATTCAAAGCTTTGGTTTAGAAGAGATAAAGCACATCTGACCATTCCATTCAATTTTTGTCCATCTGTTTGTTTAATAGTATGTATTCTATTTTTGTGTGTGTGTGTGTTTGTGTGTTGAAGGTAAGGAAAATTTTTATAGTTGCAAGAACAAAATTCAGTAAGTTTAATTACACAAAATTTTGAAACTTTTCTCTCCAAATCTATATTATACCCTATGCACAATCTAGACTGAATTTTGTGTCGAGGAAGCATGACACTGTTAAACTATACACTACTGAGATCATTTAGAACAGCTTTTTATAGCCTCAAAAATTACAGATAAGAACTTGGAAGAAAACAGAACTTACATAGTGTAAATGCCTACAACAAGGAAACCATTGTACGTCTTCTCTACCTGTTCATATATTCACTCAAAACCAGACACAAGTACTGTCTAACTGAGGAATGCATAGCTAATTTGAATGGAATTATTAAACATGGATTTAGATGATCATTGAAGATAGAGAATAAAGTTATTTGTCTGAAATTGGACAAATGAGCAAATTTACACTTAAGACATCCCAAAATCTGAAAGACCTCATATGCACCCAAGACTGTTGGAAGCAAAGCATCATGCTTTTTGAAATAAATATAAACTAAATAATGTAAATTATACTGACAAAAAGTAGAGCATTTCTGAAATATTTTCATTTCATAATAGTTCCTGTTTGTGAAATGTCTAAGCACTTATAACATATTTGAGTAATAATATTCAGACTGTTGCACTAGTAACAAAATGAGGAAGTGTTGCATGTTACCTAAATATTTCCACATTTTTGTATTTTAATGGGTAAAAAACATACTCCTATACTGCCAATTTTTACTTAACTATAATTGTTACTAAATAAGGCAAGTATTATCCTTCTTTCTCCAAAAGAACCATCAGTGATTAACTTCCTTCTTGTCTGACCCCCAAAATGTAGTTTCAGTTCAGGTCAGTTAACTGACCATCTGTCCTCAAGAGATACAAGGCTGAAGTGTCATGTTGTAGCCAAGAGTTTAGACCTTGTAACCTGCGTTAAGCACACATTTAGACTGTAAATGGATTTGGCCTTTGTGAGAATCTACTTCTTACAGTTCCTTTTTCAAAAGCAGAGTGGTTTTGTTTCAGAGGCAAACAGGATGTGACACAGTATACTATTACATCAATACAGTCACACACACAAGAAAGAACAGCTTCCCTGAGGCTTCCTATTGCTCAAATTGTCTGGTAAACTACCTTTTCACACGCACAATAGAGTCCAGCTGGACCAAGGAATCACAGTTGTTTACCATAATGCAGACTCTGACTTTCTTCTAATACCAGATAATGAAGCCATTTACTGCAAAGTTAGATGAGGTTTTAACATAGTTGTTTGAAGTATTTTCATGTATTACTGCAAGTTTAATTATCAAGAAACTCAGCACTACCCAAAATACAGATTTTAAAATTTACTTTAGCAAACAGTGTGTGCTTCAAATCACAATTTTGATGGCAGAAGTTGCGGTTTACTTCTCCCTTTTGTCTCTGACTGACAAGCAATGAGAGGCAAAAAAAAGAAAAAATATCTTTTCAAACCTTTTTAACAGCTGAGTGAGAAAGGCTTTGCCAGGAGAAGCAGGGGCACACAGGTGGTGTCCCCTGCTGCAAAAGTTTAATAAGGTTTAGACTAGATCCTCTAACATTTTAAGGAAGAAGGAAGGAAAGGCATTCCAGCAGAGTCCAGGTAATAAAAAACTGTTATCTTAGGCTAGCAAAAAGAACTAACATTATGCTGTTTATCTGGAGGTGTATGATAGATGAATGGCAACTAAGTGACACAACAGATTTTCAAGAGTACTGCAATGTTTCTACCTCAGGTCCGGCTGCTGCAGAAGAACCTGGAAAGCATAAGACCCTTCATAGTACTTCTGGTCAACCTTCTCTTTTTTGAGTTTTTTTTTTTTTTTTCCTATTATGGTTGACATTTTCAAGTATGTGATCTGTTCCAGAGTATTAGCCTATCACTGTGAGCTGCTGAAGTAAGACTCCACTCAGAGACAGAATACATGTTTTCAATTCTAAGTGAAAATAAAAAGGATAGTTTCATTTTCAACTGTCTTCTTGAAAGACATTTTTAAGCAATACAGCCAGGAGACAAGTTTAATGGAATATTCAAGGGAAAAAAATGTCTTTCTAAATTTGTTTTATTTTAACAACTCTGGGGATAAATTAATTTATTATGTAATTAGATTAGAACCTGACAGTTACAATAAACCCAGTCCTGCAGAGTATTACACTCACTTGGGAGGAATAGAAGTGTAAGTAAATAAACCCTTCAAACTAATTCATATCTAACATTTCTTTTAAAAAAAAGGAATTGATGTGAGACTGTAGGTATCAGCTGTAGGCAATAAGGGATAAAATATCATTGGAAGAAAAAATTTTATTATTTACTATTCTTCTCTAATTATATGAAATGTATTCTTTAGAATTAGGATAACTCTTAAACAAAATAAGACTTCAATACCCTTCAAAGCACATAACTTATTTTCCTTGTAAGAAGTTTAAACTTCAAAATATTTACCAAGACCACAATTACTTGTATGCTAGCTTAAGATTAAAGTGTCTGAACAGTGCCTTATTTCAGGTGTCTTCATTTCATAACTCTACTTGCTTATCAGATTCTGAGGTGCCGAAAGCTTTTTTAACAGCTATCCAAACATTTATATATAGATGACTAATAACTGTACTAGCTAATGTCAAAACCTGATGATGCAAGTACCAAAAATACATGATTAACTCTTAAGAAAGATAAAATCGATAAGATACTTTTAATTGATTCTAGACAACAGAAAAATTTCACCATGTAATAACTAGATTTTTGTTCTATTTTCTGACATAAACTATAACTCACATTCAGCTTATTTGCTTTAGGGTATTTATATATATATAGTACTCAACGTAGCACCAAAAGAGAAATATTCTCAGTAAAAGACATGCATGACAAACAGCTCTGTGCTCACATTTAGCATCCTACCTCCTGCAGAAATGTGAATATCATTCTGTCACCAATAAAATTATGACATAACCACTAAACCAGTAAAGTATTATGTTTGGCCTTTACAAAGAAAACTAGATATTTTCAGATTTCCATATTTAAGACTGAGATGACAAAGCAAAGAGCAAACAGCAAAAGGAATAAGACCCTGGCTTCAACAACAACAGGCTACACCTCAATAGAGCACAAAATGGTGGTAACAGAAAGCAGACTTAAAGGTTAAAAAGACAGCTTTGAAGAACAGTTACTCTACAGGGATTTATGCACAAGGAAAGTAAACAGCATCAGAGGTATTGACCAATTCACTGACTCATATCCAAATCACAGAATTAGCAATTAATTTCACATACACTGTTGAATTCTTTTGTCAGTCTTTATCCCTTTCCTATTGTGGAATGATGAAAAGAGATACTAAAACTGGCTCTAGCTTGAAATCCTGTTGCCAGATGCCAAGGACAAAACAAAAATGCGAACATCTTTGCCTAAGCCCTGACAATTAAGCCATCCAGGAATATATGTATATGTATATGTGTGTGTGTATAAACATACTGCTAATACATTAGCTGTACCTGCTTGTGTATGCTGCAGAAGAGCCTGACAGCACCTTTAGCTGAGAAAGTGACACATCTAGGATCCCTTCAAAAAGAAACTGCATTTAAAATCTAATTATCTAATTTCTCTGTAACTCTGAAAACAGGATGAAGCTCCTACATAAAGGAAAATCATAACAAATGCCAAACAGTGTGAAATCCAACAGTAAACAGCTGTAACACTTAAGAAGCAAGACTTACTGGCCACAACAGTCTCTCAGCCCATACCAAATTCCTTGATTTCTGTTGCTGTTACTGGTCTCCCTTACAAGGTACATCTGTTACCACATGTGCCTGTTTAATCCCTTCCCTCTTTACCCACATCTTAATCATATATTTCCATTCCTTGACAGGTTCTGGGTGAAGCTATTAGGAGTGCTATTTGCAATGCTGGGCAGCTCTTGCCTCCCTACGGCCCATTTCCCTTTGGATCTCCGCTGCTATGTACAGCTATTCCTTTGTGTTTTCAGTGGCAGTGTGGAGTGAAAACCCAGCACCCCAATGTCTGCCTGGTCTGAAGCATCTCTTTAGTATTGTTTGCATCTTACATCAGCAGCTACCCTTTCTACCTGATACTGGGTAAGAGTTTACTTTACAGCATATATTGACCAGAAAGATAATCTTCTCTGATGATATCACAATGGTTACCAGTAGAATCACTCAATACCACTGTGCTGCTTTTTTAAACCTGAAATTCAACCAGAAACAGAAATGTCTGATTACACAAAGGGCCAATGATGGGTGCTGAGTCTAATAAAAAAGTTGATTTATCACAAAGCTATCTAACTAGATTGACAGCAATTTAAACGCATTTGTCACAATTAGCCAGTTGTACCTGACCTGACTAAGGGAGACTAATAAGGCACACCAGACCTAAACCATTTGTTAATTTTACTTCAAATTTGGGTGGTGTAGGGAGGTTAATTAAGTAGCCAGACATTATTTTCAGTCTCACCATATCTATGCTACAGCTGGCCTATTAGTAAAAGCAGACACTGCTTCATGTGTCTGCCCCAAGTTCTGAGTTATGCACGAGAAAAAGATATTTTGAATTTTCCTGTTGTCATGTCCAACACTGAAATACTACTATAAAATGTGCATTATACAAAGAGTGATTGGGATTTGAGAGGTACCGCACATCCAACACCGTGCAAAGCCAGCACAAATACAAACTACTTATGGTCAATCAGAGAGAGGCTTTAAAAAAGCACAAGAAAATGAGTACTGTAGACAAAATACATTTCTTAGAGGAGAAAGTCAGGAGGACTCTTAAATGTCAATGGTTTTCAAGTGGGGTGTGAGGCTGTGTTGTGTTTTCTACGACCTGATTACCAATTTTCATACAGGAAAGCAAGTGATTTTTTCTCAACATCTCCTGAATTCAGAGGTATTTGCTAAAATACCAATCATCTAGTCATTCTTTACATCTGTCATATATACACTGAGTGTATTATTAAGATATTTTAGGAAGACGTACATATCTGGTACATGACGTAGTCTAAAATAGCAAAAGAAACAGGACTCCATCCTACAGACTCCATTCTGCATTCTGAAAGAATTAATTTCTTAATAACCTGTAGTTTCAGCAGGGAGATTCCTACATAAATTTGCAATAAGGATAGTTTTCAACCTCAGAAATAGTCTATCATGTGAAGATTAAAAAAAAAAAAAAGTAAATATTTCACTTAATTACAAAGTTCTCACATCTGCTACATTCTGGGAAGAGACTAGATTGTTTTCTATTTCTTACTGTTGTGGCATCCTAATCAGCAATTAAATTTGTATCAATAATAAAAAAGTTTCTAATTTGAGAGTTGGACTTTTGAATTACAAAAACCTGCTTTAAATCATTTTGAATGTAGACTCTTCAGAGTGATGGAATTCTGCATGTCACTGGGAGGTATTACTGATTTTTTGCACTTCACACTGAAAATTATTGCTTCATCATCCACTTGCCTCACCACTAAATGCCAATAATCAGCTTTAAAAGATGATTATTGCTGTTAGTTATGCAATTCGAAACTTGAGTTGGCCTGAACATATTACAATGAAGCAGTTGCAGCACTGTCTTTCGGTAACTTTATCTTACCCAAGATCTTCACTTTGCACACTAGGAATGTTTCTTTATGGCTCAAAAGCCTCCCAGAAAGCTGAACTATACTAAAAAAATAGATTTTTTTTACAACCATTTTGTAATATCTATGCATGCCACTTTTTTTCATATGTAAGTTTTCAAATCCAAGAATGCATTCACAGATGCATACAAAGTAAGCCTGTACATAAAAGCAGTACCAACCATTTTTGAAGCTGATGTGAGGTCTATTTGAAAATTTTACTCTGTTATGAAGAATAGGCTCCTACCTTTACAGATTGATACTTTATTTTGTTTGTATCATACAGTACAAATTCCTGGTTAGATGTGCCTCAGACAGGTTTTGAGTTATTTCAACCAAAATTTTCTCTGCATCCTTACAGAAAAGATTTTTTTTTCCTTTAGTGAGATGAATCTAAGAAGAAAGGCATAAAACCCTTGACTTCTGTTTTCAATAATAAACCCTGTGCTTGTTCCACAGGTGTTTCTTCATTTTAAGCAGAGCTTAACCTTTATTTCTAGCCTTTAAGCATGTATGGGTATAATCCTTTGACAAGGATTTTGTGAAGTGACGGTTCAAACTGTCAATCATTTCTTCAGGGCCCATGACTTCATGGTTAAATTTGCTTTTGATACATGTGCAATTAAACATTTCACACTGTTTCAGAACCTTCATCTTACTCCCTTCAAAGTTAATGTACCATCATTTCTGTTTTATACTGCAAAGTAGGTTTGAGACAAGGACTATCATTAACTTAACATGCAAGTCAGAGTCCATTCACTAGATGTTGTGCCCTTCAGCTTTGCTGTATTTAATATTTCAGCACAAGGATACATAACTTTGCATTAATTTTTATTAAACACAACTTGCATTTTTTCAGCATTATTCCTGAATTGCTTGGAACAGCAGATCGATCTGCAGCATCAACACTGTTAAAGAAAACCTACTGTTTTGTCCTGATTTCTTTCTACTCATATAGGATTAAAATAAAAGTAGAGAATAAAGAAACAAGGGTACCAGAACATTTTTACATCATCTCATTTGCTGTGCACAGTAAATGAGATGATATTGGATTCAACTTCATAGATCTGAGAACAATAATGGGAGTTATAAGCCTAACTCAAAGCTTAAGCATTGAAATGATAACTGACCTTCTTCTGATTTTTACAATTCCAACATTCTTTTTCCAGCTTGCCTAAAATAGTCTCGATTATAGTGTTTCATGATACCCCAAATGGTATTAAACTTATTGCCAAAGTTTAAAGCATTCCAAAGTGCTTATTCAGAAATCTGCATGCAGATATCATGAACTAATTGGGGAGCTTATACTAATATTAAATAACTATTTAGATTCTGGACTTATATATACTTTGGGATACGATATGGCAAACCCTCTCTTTCCATCTTTAATGTAATAGACTAGAGTGGGGTAAGTGTGTCTGAACACCACAACATACCACGGAGAAACCCAAAAACGCAGCTCCGGATTATGAATGCTCTTGACCTCATTGGTGCACAGTTTCTGCTGATAATCAATTCTGCACAATGGGAAGCTGAGAAAGCCCATTTTTTTCCATACATTGTGGATCATAATTTATCCTTTATTTCTCTCAGACTGAACACTAATAACTGATCTATTTGAACTAACAAGAAAGAAATTAATTTTAAATCCATAAAATTAAATCCTGAGAAATATTTTTCTAGTTCACTTACAATGTACTTCTACATTCCTGACTGCTGGACTCAGAGACAATGCAACCTTAGCCTATGGGTTCTATCATGTAGCCCATAAGCTGCATCATTGTGTCCTTTTTAAACAAGAGTATAACAGAGCAATAACTTAAGCATTTACTGGTGGTCTTCACTCTGAGCTTCTTCTGGTCAAAGTCGACTAATTATATTCTTCACAGATTTCTTTATTTAGAAAGTATACAAGTGTGTCTACATTATTACTACAAAAGTCACTGCATGTCGATAAAACAAACCAAGAAGACATTTTGACTTCAGTTAGAATCGGGAAGTTACACCTGGGTTCATAGAGCTTGGGATTATAACTTCCTGATTTTTCAGCTTATTGTTACTATATATTTTCTCTTTAATTATTTACCTAACAGAATTCAGGGCACATTAAAATTCATCCATTGTAATTCTATCTGTGCAGGGCATGCTTAATACTATTATTCCTCCAAATTATTTTTGTATGAGGTTGGTATGCATCCTATTCATGTCAAAGGTAATTTTCTTTTTATTGAAGACATAATACAAAACAACTATTTTACATAATAAACGAGGTCTATATCCAGAGCTGATATACTGGTGGCTGTATTTTTTAATGGTTTAAAGGATTAAAACACATTCTACACTCAAGAACCAGCGGTATACACAAGACCCTGCAAAACAGACGAAGTCATGAATTTGCAGCTGGCTAAACTATTCATCTGGAAGCTCTGTCCAGCTGCAGTTGCTATTTTTTTCTTCTTGAAGGATGGGCCACAGAGTGCAACAAAGGGTCCTTGATACTGAAAGGAAAGCCACAAAATTTGATTCTCTTTTTTTTAAAACATATGGAATTTCTATCCAAAAAGTTTGAAGCAACTCTTGCCCTGTAGACATCCACTGCAGTGCATGCGTTGCCTGTGCTACATACAAATATTATGTTAAGGTAAATTAACATCTAACAATTAAAATCACAAAAAGTCAGGCAAACCAAAAAATAAGTATCTATCAGTATTTATAAATTGGCTCATTTTTTAGACAGTATCTGTTTCTGCGGATAGAGCTGAAGATACGGTCACGAGAATGGAAAATACATAGACTTACAATTCTTACAAATTGTCACATTTTCTAGAAAGATTAATGTCTACCCAGTAGGCCAAACTTTGGAAGAATGCTCACAGACTAAGGCACTGGTGCTAAGTGCACTGCAAAAAGCTTTCACAGAGTTTTATCCATACAAATCAATGCATTCCATGTAAAGTCTATGCTCCTTGCAATTTACTAAAAACTGCTTTTTTGCTCTCTCTGGCCATAAAATCTCTTGGAGTATAATGATTTAAAATGGAGCAAACCTCAGATGGACAGAATATTCAAAGATTTTTAGAAACTCCTCAAACACACTTCATACAGTTTAGAAAACCAGAATGACAGAATAATGTCCGCACTAAAGTGGTTTGTTGGTGAAAAAATGTTTTGAAAATGTGGTACACAGCTAGTCTGATTTTGTTACCTTTGAAGTTGGGAGTCAGAAAGGCAATATGAAAAAGTAGTAAATACAATGAGTTAAATCAGAAAGAGGTTTCATGTACAGAGAAAGGTTTTTTTCCCTCTCTTAATCTGCTCATACATTTTGAGCAAGATCACTCACAAATGTCTATTTACTTCTATAAAGCACATGAATTGTTATGATTTCTTAATTACCATAATGTTTATTCTGCTTATTTCCACTCATTTATTAACATAAACTACGTATTCCTATGGAGAAACCACATATAGATGTCTGTGATACAAACACATACCTTAGTTCAAAATAGTTGCCCCATTAAAAAATCAAAAATCCATTACAAAATTCGTTCTTTAATTGCCAACAAAATCTGATACACATAACAGCTATGGAGTGCACAAAATTGTGGTATGTTAGAGAAAACTTTAAAAACGTTAACTGAAAGAATTCTCAAAATATACTGATTGATATTACAGTTGTAATTTTCCTGTCTGTAGAATGTTGGCCATTCCAGTAGTCCTTTTAGTCCTTTTCAAAAATATTTTTTTATCCATATGTACATTATGATTGAAAAAAATATGTCTCAGTAGTTTTATCTATTATAGGAATGATCCCCCGCATTTAGAGACGTGACATTTTTACATCTAAGCAAGCTGTCACTGGACTGATTTTCCCTTCCCTACACTGGGTGGGTGTAATTTGAAATTAAATCCTACCTCCAGTGAAAGACGAAAGACACACCCTAAAAGAAGTTTCATTTTTTTGTTGCAATGTGTGAATCTACTCCAAGGTTTGAAGTGTCAGAGGAAGACCTGGGAGAGAAGAATTAATGGACAGAGAGCAGGTAAAGCAGTCAAAGGTATGTAACAAATTGGCGTATCACAGGGTTACAGAGTTTATTACATGGCTCTCTATTCCATCCCATTTATTACCACTATATATGTGCTTGTATGTATGTATATAATGCTCAAGGTCACATGCACTGTGGCCTAATGCTGTGATCACTGAAATCAGTGATAATTTGCATAGGTCAGACTTCATATTTCTAATTAAAAATATTTTAAGTTTCAAGGCATTCAGAATAAACAGTAGTAAACAATTTGCCCACTTTGGCTTCATCAAACAGTAAGGCTGTGATATTAAACCTAAATGACCACTACAGCAGAGAAGGAATTTTATACTAAAATAAAATTCACCCATTTATAATAGACTAGAATTAAAGAAAGGCAAGAAAAAACAAACTATATTTTCTGGCCTACTAATCAGTTTTCCAGTGTTTTTTCCCCATCTCTTTACAGACTGCATTTTAGGGATGCCACAAAGTACTGATTGAACTTTCTGGGCTAACCTGCAGAGGTTTATATCCACTTACATAACAAAGTTTTCTTTGCATTAGTGTAGTAATCTGTTATGCAACTGCTGAGAAATCAGCTTGTAGTTTTGAAGGTATGTTTATTGGTGTTAAAGTAAAAAGACTACGTGCAATTATTTAAAATATTGAATGTGGAAGACAGTATTTCCCCAGAGAAGGAAGATCAAAGGGCTGTAACTTAAGCACGAATTTTGATCAAACCTTAGAAGTGTTTAATATTTTAAATAAACAAATATAAACTCCTTGATTAGGTAATGATATGGTTGGGCCTTTCTCATGCAGACTTGGAGAGCTCTTTGCTCATGTTACCTGTGTAAAACCTGTCCCTTCCCATCCTTGCCTGATATTCTGTATGTACTCAATTTTCTTCAAGGGGTCTCCTGAGACTGATGAAACTCCTTGTGTTTTTCTTTTTTTTCTTTACATAAATCCAGAAGCCTATGTAACCTGACTGGCTAGAACTAGAGCCAGATAAGGACACTAAGAGGAGAAAGGATTTCAGCTGACAGTACCTGTCATCACTGCAGATTGACAATAGGGGAAGTGGTTGGACAGAAGATTGTTTTCTGTGTTGTATAAAAACTGAACACAGCTGATATAAGCCTCCCTAAGTGTATCTGAGGTTATTTTATTGCTCTTATTATATTCATTTCCCCAAAGCAAAATGTTGATATAACTCGTTTAGGAGTTCTCATTTATTCAGAAATTCTCTTCCAGTGCATTCAGCAAGTGCCGCTACAAGAATGGTGGAAGTTGTAATATATTGTAATATTGGTGGATTTTCCCTGTCAAAATATAAGGAGGGAACTAAAATTTCAGAAGAAAAGACAAACTATCATGGCATGATAAATGTTGTCCTGTCTAACATCATCTACGGTGCAGGAATGCATTTATTTTTTCAATAAATACAATTACAGAACAGTTTTCCTCTTATGAAGCTGTCCCTTGACTCTCCCTTATAATGCAGGAGACATTGGGAGATCTCAGAGGGCCACATTTCTTCAGAGAGAATGATTATAAAATATTTCTCTATCTCCTCATTAGCTTCCTGAGGTGGTTGTTTTTTTTTTTTTTTTTTTCTCCTTAACTGTGACTGTCTTGGGTTTTTTCTTCCTTTCTGGGCAATTAGTGAGAGAATTCTAACAGTGACATTGTCTCTTTCTTTCCTTCAGTCTATATTGGGCTAAAAGCAAGTTTCTTTTGTTCTTTGACTAGAGTGGCTGAAAGAATAGTCTTTCATAGAGCACCTTCTTGTCTTTTTCTGTTTCAAAGCTGCAGTAAAGTAGAAGTTTAGCAGGCCTAGTGACTCAGAGGCTATTCCTGTTAATGGTCTAGGGGGGGTTTGTTTGCTTGTTTTGAGCTCAAAGGGGCACTAGACAAGCAAGTGGGGCAGAGGCTCTAACTCCTACTAAGCGAATGTTGTACAGCTATATTGCCACATTACCTGATGTCATCCTGGAATGCCACAGGGGAAGAAGTTCTATTCCAAGGAGTTCTTTCTGCCTTTTATTGCAAACCTAAAACATTAGTTATATCTTGCACGAGCATCTCTTATATGCAATGAACAAAAGCAGATCTATCCCATCCTTGTGTGAAAGCAAAGAATTCTATCCAAAACAAACAATACAAAAGGGCAAGAACTTTCCAAACAAATCAGCTTTGGGATCTGCAAGCTGTTCCGTAATATGCTGTTGCTGAATAGTGACTTAGGTGTCTGTTAGGTAAATACCATGCTATCATTCTGATGACATACTATAAAACCAGAAAACAACAGTTTCAACAACAATGCTTACATTTATTTTGGGGAAATCTATGTGGCACTGCAAGACTCGTTTACATTTTATCAGAAGACCACTGACAATGGGAAAAATATGGTGACGAAATTTTTGTAATCCAAGTTTGGTCAGTTAATATGAAGCATTCAGAGATGAGAGATTACTCCGCTTACCTAACTTTGAATATGTTATTTACTTAATGAAAAAACAAAATCTAAAATATCAATTCACGAGCAGTTTCCTTATAGTCAAGAAAAATCAGGGCTTTTAAAACACCTGTGAATTAAAAAGTCTACTGGCCTGACACATGAAGGAACTTTCCATTTCTCATCACGAGACAGTTTAGAAGAAGAAACAGTTTCAGATTCATTTTTAAGAGGATCCATTTAAGTTTCTTTTTATCCTAGCTTTTCTATACTTAGATGTAATGTCAACAGCATCACTGTATCCTTATAAGAAGACAACTGACATACTTAATAGCTACAGATTTTGATTCCAGGTTGTGCTGTGTGTTGCAATAATTGTTTCTTTTTCTTTTGATGCCTTCTCCTCAAATAAAATTCCACAAAGGAGGTAACTGTCTGCAAGAATCTTAAAAGCAAGAGGGCTGAATTTTCCTTCCAGAGGCGGAATGAATTTTGCGTACTTTTGCATTTGAGGAGTAACAGATAAATAATCATTTGGGGTACTGCAACTTTGGGTTACAATAATTCACTGTGAGATTGTTATCCCTGATGTCATTATAACCCTCACTGGACCCTCCAGGTCGAAGGAGCAAATCCACAACCAGTAGGTTTTAAAGCATGCACTTCTACTGAGGAATAGAAACCCTAAGACTGTTCCAGGATCTTTGAGTTCTTTCACTGACTGCTGACATAAACCATTTTAAAGTTTAACACTTACAATTACAAAGCAAATATTCTCCAAGATTTTATTTCAAAATGGTGAACAGCTTCAAGGCCATTCATCTCTTCAAGCAAACACAGATTATGTGTTTCACATACACATTACATTAAAAATGCCAGCTCACAGTCTGCAAGAGAAATGTACATATATATTTCATTACATACTTATTAAAAAGACATAAGGCCCAAAATAACCAAACATCTTCTAAAAGCAATCTTGTAAGTGGTGAGGCATATTAATGTTTAATGCTGAAATGACCAATGATTATTAGGATGAATATAAAAGCTTGCATTATATTCTGTCTACCTTTTTCTTTTACTGTTTCATTACAGCCATTTTTGGTACTTATTCTTACATTATGTTTCCTATTGCTTAATTGGTCAGAAGACAAACTATTCTTAAAATTTTGTCATCAACCTTCGCTGCCCCAAGCATTTTCAGAGGGTACAGTTGAAGACACAAACTTCTTGTCCTTATCCTATTTTTCTTAATTTTCTTCTAAATTTGAGATGTAAAAGAAATCCAACTAAATCCATTAGTATTTTAGTGTTACAGATATCAGGAGTACAGTAAAATGCTGAGGGAAACAAGAAAGGAATTGTAATATTTATTCTGTTTTTCTTTCACTTTATATTGACTCATCATATCACACTATGCCACATATGTAGTAGTATAACTTTGCCTGTGGATATTATTAATCTCTTAGGAATATTAAATTAACAACAAGCAACAACCAGCAAGGTTAAAATTGTCACAGTAGACAAGAACCATTATCATGACACTCCTTACATCACTTTAGTCAATTGTTCTTTCTTCAAACTTCAGGGCAGTGACAGTCTCATTCATTAAATACCCACCAAAGGTACTCCCTAAACCTTTATGGATGGAGGCTTTTCTTCTTCTATGGGGTTACTAGTGACCAACAACCCAAAAATGAATGAACTGCACAGGCAATGAGAGATGTATGTGCAGAAAAAAATTAAAAACTTACCAACAACAATATCTAAAACCAAAACATAGGCTTCTTTCTCACCACAGCAGTGTTCTCAAGCTCAGCTGCACCAGAATATGTCAGCATCTCCAGATGTTCTACAACAATTCTAAGGGGAAAGTCCCTTTATTTCAATGTCAAATTTCTTGTAAAATTAACTGTGTGACATCACTTTTTCATATCCATTTTCAGGATTAAAACTTATTGTCATGAATTTAATGAAGATATCACCATATTTTGTATTCCTCTTACAGTTTTGTTAGACAGGTGAGGCATTACATCTGTGGCTGGCCATTAAGGAACTGAGGAATTTATTCTAGCATAAGTTATCAAAGGTGAATTTGTGTCATAATGGTGTATTTTAATTCAGTTATTTAACTTACTGCAAGATGGTTTATGGCAAAAAGAACTGTGGTGTCTCATGACAGTTGCAGACATGATCTTAAAGCATGTTGAAGTTTTGCACAACACACTTAAGAATAGATATATTTTTAGCTATTTGTCAAGGAAGTGTACAATAGGATGTCCATCATTCCTTCTTATCATCCACATCGCTATCAATGCTTGCTAATGTGTGGCAAGGTGTAACTGTCACCTTGATATCTTTCACATTAAAGGAAGCAGTTATAAGATAATGACTTTGTCAAGTTCTCTTGTACTGGGCTTGATTAATATTTTCTTTCATGATTCTCAGTCCTATGACTTCTTAATTCACAGATACAATATTTGAGTTTTGACAAAGGAGTAGCATGGTCTTGTCTTGGCCAAGACCTGGATACAAAGCAAAAAAGGGCTGAATGCGCTAAATCATTACTCACATGAGAATGTGATGAAAACTGACAGTAGTGGGCTTTCATACAGACCATGAATGGGAGATGGAAAAGAGAACAACTCCTGAAATACTGGAAAGGTATACAGTGATACCATCAAAGGTGGGATGGCATCCCATGCAAACATTTGCCTATGATGATTATTGGCATTAGAGAGGTAAACTGAGGGGACATTATAACACTGATTTCCAACTCTGCATAAGAGCAGAGAACTACCTGAAGTGGAACCAAGCCATCAAGCCAGAGCTTGGCTCTTAAATTCATTGGAGCATCATGTTTTCCAGAGCTTGACTATCCTGACTCTTAGGAACTGTGGTGAACCTCAGGTGATGTTAAGTGCGTGTATGTGGTGTGAAAAGCTTTCCTTGGCATGGCCTATGCCTCACTTGGTTCACTTAATAAATTGAATACAGCAATATAATGTTGATGTTCCTTTCTTCACCATAGTAGAGTTACATGTTATTTCTTTTTTAAGGCAAATAACTTATTTTTTGTGGAACTTTCACAAGAAACTGCAATGCTCACATGACTCAAACAAAACTACCTGAAAGTGATAGTTATGTACTTTATAAGTGACAGCCATTTAGAACCTGTCAGTCAGGAAGAAAATTATTGCTCTTTGTGCATAAAATTGCAATTAAATTGTGCTTCTTGTGTTTCAGTTAAAAGACAAGCATCTGCAGGCCACAGTGTAAAGCATCAGAGAATAGACAGATTTCCAGGGATATATTCAGATTTCAGTTACATCACTGGAAATTCAGAGCAAGCCTACTGAAATGAAAAGCTTTAAAATGAACTTACAAAACCAAAAATGAACTTATAAAACCAAAATTTGGTCCCCTCCTGCTTGTTTTTGTCAGTATTAGTTCCATATTTACCTACTGTCTTTCACTTACCATTAAACAAAATGAAAACCATGTCCAGAAGAAATGTTTTCCTTTGCCACAGATCTTTTATTATCTGATACTCAAAATCAGATACGCTAACTGAGTGGCTCTCATGACATATTTTTACTAACTATGCAACTCTTTCGTACGCACTTCAAATACACAAATGAAATAAAAACTGTTTAAAAAAAAGTGGCTAAAATTATATCTGAAGAGTGCTAAAGACGTTTTGTTCACAGACTGAGCAATTAGAAAAGACACATTCCATAGCATTCAGATCTCAGGGACTAAGACCAAGTGATACAGTATGAAAAAGGAAGAAGAGGTCTGTTCTGAATATGCCTGATGCCTAAAAAATTAGGGGTTGAACATTCAAACCGCAATGAGAGAAACAACCTTTGCTAAAGAGAACTGATATATGCACCAATAAACAGCTGTCTAGAAAACAAGGTAAAATGTGCTTCTCTATTTTTCTAGCTCTCATATGTTGAAAATGCAGATATATTGAAGGTTGATAAAGATATTTGAGGTGTCATTCAGGACATATTATTAAGATATTATATTCAGGACCCTAGAACATATAAACAAAGTAAAGACCACATTTGCAGTACTGTGTGCAGTTCTGGTGTCCTCAAAGTAAAAAGGACATGGAACTGCTGGAACAAGTCCAGAGGAGGGCCACGAGGATGATCAGGGGACTGGAGCACCACACATATGAAGATAGGCTGAGAAAGTTGGGGCTGTTCAGCCTGGAGAAGAGAAGGCTGCGTGGAGACCTCATAGCAGCC
>JANRGW010043616.1:1184-11724 GCA_024733675.1 Psilopsiagon aymara | reverse complement strand
CAGGTGTCCTGTCTCTGCTTCCTCCCGGCTCCCCCTCCTCCCTGGCAGAGCATGAGGCTCAGAAAGTCCTTGGCCAGGACAAACATCACTAAGCCATAACTAAAAACATCGGTGTTATCAGTGCTGCTCCCAGGCCACAAGTCAAAACCACAGCACTGCACCAGCTACTGAGAAGGAGAAAAATGACTGCTACAGCTGAACCCATGACAGAAGCTAACTCCATCCCAGCCAGTCTCAATATACTAATATTGACCAAATGTTCACAAAGATTAAGAAAGCTGTGTGTATGTAAAGTACTTCTAGTGATGAACCATTTTATGGCAGCTTATACCATGTTAGGCTTTTTGCATAAGAGAAGAACCTTAGCTTGCCAGAGCAAGAGGAAAGTAAGCATTGTTCTTATCAATAGATCTTACATATTTTCTCCTCCTTCTTTATTAATGAGATTCATATGTCACCTGACCAATTAAAAATAAGGATACATTTGAGAATACAATTTGTTTAGTAAATAATATATTTTGTTGTTACAAACAAGATAGTCTTGAAAAATAAAAAGAAGTGAGATAGGATAGGCTTTATGCACTGGCTTATTAGTAGCAGCTTTCCCACTCACCCTGGAAATGCTGAAGGATTTTTTAGTGTGCAATGTGCATTTGCTGTGATATTGTATTCTACTTGAAATATGTTAGTTTTGAAAGATGAGAATTGGATGTTTGTCATTTGTTCGTTTTTTAACACAACTGTTATATACTGTTTGTAGTCTAGAAAGCAGCTATGTCAGTGCATAGTATAAGATGTATACAATGAGGGAAGGAGTAAAGAGCCTCTCAAAAGATGCATATTGAGAATATCCCATATTTAAAAATAAAAAGTTTGTAGTATCCATGCAAATCCGAGACAGAGTGTGTCTGCATGTGTTGATCTAAAGACTACAGCTAAGTATACATCATAGAATACCGCTGTTTCATCTCATAAAGCTGTAGAGCAGCAACTACAAAATCAAGATTTGAAATTGGGGTCTTATGGAGTGCAGATGTTCCTCTTGTGTTGTGTTAGTGGTTCAAACAACCAATCGAAGGACTTCAGCAAACATCATATTAAGTGGATGAGAAGCCAGTCTGCTCTGCCCATCTGGATAGTCTTTCTTGTTCCACACTGTATGGGCATGCCCTACTTTTCAGGTAATGCTGTGCTAGTCCTGATAAGCTAATATTCTTCAGAAATAGTGATTTGACGTGTTTCAAATTTTAGATTATTCTGCAAATAAAGGGTACTTGAACATGTTTGTAAATTGGGCCAAATGTGGTGTTATGCTATTTCTATTAATGGAATAAACTTTTTCAGATACAGAGGTCTTGATTTCTAGGTCCTACACAAAGTAATGAATTTGTTCCAAAGTGCAATAACAAAACCTTTCCAAGAATTTTATCTAATTGCGAAGAGAGAATTAAAAACACCAAAAAATTAACAAAACCCCCTCAAGCAAACAAACAAACAAAAAACCACAAGCAAATCCTTGCATCAGACCTCTATCACCAAAACTGAAAAATGTAATTGCCTGAAAAATTTCAAAATCCTAGTTCATTAGAGACTACAATTTTCAGTGGAAATTAGCTAACTTGAAACATACTGTGGTTGTCAACTTAAACAAAAACAATGTCATCATAAATTCTAAGCAGGCTATAGAAAAACATATGGTTCAGTAAATACAATAAACCTTCACTGCAGAAATCATACACATAAACCAGATCTCCATCTGAAGTAGTAAGAAAGATTATAAAGGCTGCTCTTGAATAAGCATCCCCCACTTTAATGAAACAAGTTTCAGTTGAAAACTAAAAGATTAAAGAACCACAACAAAAAAGTTTCCCAAAGTCCTATCATTTATAGCTACAGCTAGTTTCCAGATGCAAAAATGCTCAGCTGTTTCTACTATGAGCTCACAATTCAAACCATGTCTCTCACTGATCTCCAGAACCCCTTAAATTAGACTTTTGTGTATAGATCTGCCTACATATTAGAAGTCCAGTCACCTTCACTGGGACTGGTCATATGTAGAGGATGTCAATATACAACAATTTGCATCATCAAGACCTCATTTTTCTTCTCAAATTTGTATCTTTAAAATCTGTTCTCAACTTTTGTATCCGATATGCATAAAGACTAACAAAATACATTAAACAACAGCCTTATAAACCTTTTAATTTTATGATAGTAAAATAAAACATTTGATGTGCTTTTAAAACTCTAGTAGGAAAAGGTAAACAAACAATTACCCCAAATCTGAGCTGAATTGAGGCCTGCATGTTATTTGGTTTGAAATCAAAGGGAACATAAGGCTGACTGCAACAACAGTGTCATAATTAATGTTCATCTCCAGAAACAAGTGAAAAAGAACATATAATTGGTTGTGTGGAGTAAGTAAAATAGTCCTTTCTGGATAAACAGGACTTCCCAAGTTGAGGAACTATTAGGGGAGAAGCGACTGCCTGAGCATTCACCTGGAACTTTAACAGCTAGGACTGGAGTCCCTTTGCAGTGGATGGCTCTAGTGAATCGATGGGTGCTGCTTTCAAATCCTTGCTCGCACACACTCACTCGTGGGCATGCTTTCTCCTCCTTTAGGCTTGACCCTAGGTTTCAGGTTTCAGATGTTCAATTCCAGGAAAAAGATAATCTAATGAATGAGTGGTACAGCAATAGGGACAGCTCAAACTGAGTGCCTTCAGAGAGGCAAAGAAACCCCTGGGCAATTGTATCCTTATGATTTATGCACACGTCCCTCATGTGCTCTTCACATGCCTTTTTAGCCCAATGGAGATTTTTGGTCTAGTGTCTTCTAACATCTTTTATTGGATTCTTTCTCCATCTCTGTACAAGCAGGCCATTAACTATTCCTATCTTGTCGAGTTGCAGCTTCTGCTGATGGTTGTAGCCTCCTTATCTTCTGGTTTACACTTCTTGTGTACTAGCTCTCCTGCAGAGCAAGGGAAAGTGAAGTCTTAGAATAAACATTACCAAAACATTAGTGTGTTATCAACATTTTTCTCATACTAAATACAAAACACAGCACTGTGCCAGCTACTGGGTGAATTACTAAGAAAATTAACTCTATTCCAGCCAAAAGCATATCGAGGTGAAAGTCCACAGCTTATGGCTAAGGCTTCAGAACATCTAGTTACTCATGCAAAGCAAGTAAAGCTAAACAAACAGCATACTAAACCACACAATATTACAAATTTATGTGACGTATTCTATTTAAAACTTACTTATTTCAACTAAACAACTATCTCTGAACAGAATAGCTCTGCCAAACTTTCTGCTCTCTCATGATTTGAACTTCAGAATATTTGTTTGCTCACTGCCCTCTACTTAATAACACATCACTTAATAACTACTGGTGAAATTGTATAGTTTAGTAAGAAGTTATGCTCCTTGGATTAGAAAATGCAAAGGAAACAGGTACAGGAGAAGGGAGAAAGAGGAATTAGAAAAAGGAGAAAAAGCTCTAAGCTATAGTTGTAACATGAAGAGTGTTGCTCGGCGTGACTAAAATGTTACCAAGTATAAACTTAATTTGAAAATTACAGGAGCCACCAGAGCAGGGAGGTTCTGAGAGAACCTTCTAAAAAGAGTACTAACATCCAAAATGTCCAGAAAGAGTTTATGATGTGTTAACTGCAGTGATTAGGGACTGGAATTAAAGATCCAAAGAGCTTGTTTAATTGCTCTCCTGCTGTTGCAGAATACAGCATAAAAAGTGCCATTCTTCAGGATCTGGCATAAGAAAATACAGAATTTGTTACATTCTGTTGTTTGACATTACTAAAGATATAAGGTACAACATGCCAAAAAGGATCTAATGAAGGCTGAAGAATGCCTATGTAACTTAAAATTATTAGTTGTAAGTGTGCATGTACGCCTCTTGTTATCTGTACATGCTTCCATATTTCTGTATATAGACGCTGTTTTCTTTGGTAAAAATGGCTATCTGTATCCTGACATAGTATTTGGTTTTCATCTACTTCATTTCCATAAGGCATTATCCAATAGATTACTGCTAGTCTCCAAAATGTTAGAATCTCTTGATTGTCTCCTTGCCAACCTCCCATAATAAAGAATTCCTGTACTAATTCAATAGTAATGTTAACCCAGTTTGACAAATCTTCATGTCAGCCTCAACTGTGACTGGCCAAAGGCCAAATGTTTGTCAGATGGATTTTGGCAGTGGATTAAAAATGAAATCTATTTCTGTTACTCCTTTTTTTTGTTGGGTTTTTGTTTTGTTTTGGTTTTGTTTGTTTGTTTGGTTGGTTGGTTTTTTTTTTTACTATCAGGCATATATTTTTCACTACTTTTTGACACAGATTTAAACTACTAAGTGACATTTTGTAAGACTGCTGGATTCCATGAAAGATACCTTCAACATTTTGGCAACCATAAAAAAAGTTAAAATGTTGATGAATTGAAAATATAAAATTGAATTCAATTCTTGGTTTCTGTTTTTCACTTTGTTGTCACGTTAGTAAATGGTCCTTTTGTATTTGAATTTTAGGCACTTTCAGATGATGTTGTGGGTTTGTAAACGATGCCTGGGTTTCAAAATTTTACTTTATTTTGTGGTATTAAAATAAGGAGAAGCACTTGCTTTCTTTTGAAGTTACCCATTCTTACTTTGCTGAAAACTACTTGATTCCTCACTTGGAGTATTGTGTACAGTTCTGGTGTTCTCAACATAAAAAGGACGTGGAACTGCTGGAACAAGTCCAGAGGAGGGCCACGAGGATGATCATGGGACTGGAGCACCTCATGTATGAAGACAGGCTGAGAAAGCTGGAGCTGTTGAGCCTGGAGAAGAGAAGGCTGCTTGGAGACCTCATAGCAGCCTTCCAGTATCTGAAGGGGGCCTATAAGGATGCCGGGGAGGGACTCTTCATTAGGGACTGTAGTGATAAGACAAGGAGTAACGGGTTCAGACTTAAACAGGGGAAGTTTAGCTTGGATATGAGGAAGAAATTCTCTAATGTAAGGGTGGTGAGGCACTGGAATGAGCTGCCCAGGGAAGCTGTAGATAATCCATCTCTGGCGGTGTTCAAGGCCAGGTTTGACATAGCCTTGGGTGGCATGGTTTAGTGTGAGGTGTCCCTGCCCATTGCAGGGGGGTTGGAATTAGATGATCTTAAGGTCCTTTCCAACCCTAACTATTCTATGATTCAAAGAGGAAGTATGCTGCCCCAGTCACAGGAGATTGTTCTTTTTTGCGTCTGTTCCATGTATCAGATGATGGAGGAAATGCTTTATAAAGTTTCACAAACACACACTTTTACTGCTTGATGACAGGGAAAGAAAAGGAGTGTGACTGTTAGGAATGTTATCTGCACTAAAGAAAATAGCCAGCTGATAACTGCCTGAAAATTGGTCAATTAAAGTTGAATGGCCAATGAACAGTTATGGTGGAATGTCTCATTTTAGGACCAGGTACAAGCATACTGGAACACTGTCAGTTGGGCAATTTATTTACTATTGTAGCTGAGATAACTGGAAATAAAATCCGTCACTAAAGTTGCTAAGACATACAACACAAAAATCTGTCCACACCACCTAATAAATAGATCAAAATCAAATGAAGTTTGAATTTCATAAATGTCATTACCTTTAGCAGAATGGTTTGGAACTTTTGCTATAACTAGTTGGCCAACATCCACTCAGTGTGTGAAGGCTGATAGCGACCAGTATCAAAAGCTGTCACTACTTCCAGTATTATTTATTCAAGTCCATATTCTTAGCAATGAAGCAAAGCATATGATTTATGCTGGGCACTTTAATCTCTCATTGATTAAAGTGTTAGGGACACAATTAGAGACATTAATTTTTTTTTTTTTTTTGGTGAACTTAGTGGAAATACCAGTAAAGATACCACATCTTTCAGAGGGTAATATAACTTCTTCTAAAAATTGTAATAATTGCTTCCCTTAAATTGCATAATTTCAATTGCTTTGTGAAATTAGTAGTGCTAATGATAAACCAGAATTTCTTTCCCATTTCAAATGTTGCAGACTGTGAAAAGCATTTCATTTTGGAGCTTTGCTAGTTTCTTCTGAAAGTTTTATCAGGTCAGTTCCATTCCCCATAAGTGGTTTTTTTGTAGTAAATAACATTCTCTAATGGAGACATATTTAGTTGTACATTCTCCTTCCAGGTCTATGTTCTACTTCATGCACAATGACTGATTCAACAGCAGGGAATGGAAGAGTCACATTAACCTTTTAAATTAATTTTTAAGGGTGTTTGTTTGTTTTCTTTTGCTTGGTTTTTCTTTTGTTCTGTTTTGCTCAAAGTTCCTTTGAAGTCAGTTGGGAATCTCTCCCATTTAGTGTTAGATCACATTCCTGATATTCCCTTTTGGAAATTTTCAGTGGAAATTCTATGTTATAGTTTTTGAAAAGGTGATTGAACATGACAAAGATGTGCCAGAAAATTTTTAAGATAACTCTTTGCCATATAATTTATAGACTTTTTTTTTTTTTTAATTCATTCATGTGAGTTATCAGGCTGGGTAACTAGATGCTGCTTTGGATATAACAGTGTGTCTGGAGTATTTGAAGTCTATAGGGAAGAAAAATGAGCTTCTGTTACTTAAGGTATGTGAAATAAATGGTATTTAAAAAATTTTGCTTGAGTTCAAAGTATTAATACAATAGCTTGAATCTGGGTTTCCTTTCTGTCTTACGTCATCTGCAACCTGAAGACTCATATTAACGCTGCCTAAAGAGGCCTGCTTATTCATGGCCTAGCTTCTTGGAATTGAGGGAGTTCAGTGGACGGAAACCAGATGAGAAAGCCCCTTGATGGCCTTAAAAATAAAAGCAGTCTTTAAAATGCAAGCATTTAATTCAGAGCACTGTGATTCCTTTTACCTGTCATTTTAAAAATGCTCTTCCACTGTTTCTAGGTGGCTCTGGAGAGGGAGTCTCACAGAGAACAGCCAAAGTGGAAGCGGCCAAGCCAACAGATTTTGAAATGACAGGTCTGTCCAGGCTGCCTGTGGTCTAATGAAAGCTGTATGTTGAGATACTCTGCTTCATCCAGTCTTCTCCAATAAAATATCCACAAATCAAGTTTCAGTTAATGTATGTGCCTCTCAGGGGATGTCATAAATGGGAATATCAGTTGGATTCAAGAGTAGAGTACAAACAGGCATTTGTGAAGAGAGTGTAGTATTAAATAGTACTTTTAACTTACCTCTTTTTTTAGCAGGAATTTTTAAAGGATTTTTTTAAAATAAAATAATTTAAGAAGATAGTAAAAGAGCAGGCTTGCCAAATGGGATTGTACTGACTCTCATAGCTCTAACCATCACTATACCACAAATAATGCTGAAAGTACATCACTGTGCCCAGTAGGTGTTTGTTCACATCACACAGTTTGGCTCAGTTCAACATACTTAGCAGTCTTTAGTCAAGAAACAGCACACTTAGCAGTCTGCTAAGTTCAGCACATTTAGCAGTCTTTAGTCAAGTGTCGTGGTTTAAGCCCAGTCAGCCATGTAGCTCACTCACTCACTCCCCTCCCCGCCTCCTCCCCCTGCTCCTGGAGGGATGGGGAGGAGAATCAAAAGAATGTAACTCCCACGGATTGAGATAAGAGCAGAGGTATAACACAAACCACTGCTGCTACCACCAATAATAATGATAAGGGAAATAACAAGGGAAGAGAATACAACTGCCCACCACCTGCCGACTGATACCTAGCTCAACTGAGCAGTGATTTAGCCCTTCTGGGTCTCTGCCCTCAGTTTTTACATCCCGGGCATCACATGCTGTGGCATGGAATACCTCTTTGGTCAGTTTGGCTCAGGTGTCCTGTCTCTGCTTCCTCCCGGCTTCCCCTCTTCCCTGGCAGATCATGAGACTCAGAAAGTCCTTGTTCAGACAAAACATTTGAGCAGTGACTAAAAACGCTGGTGGTGTCAGTGCTGTTCCCAGGCCAAAAGTCAAAACCACAGCACTGCACCAGCTACTAAGAAGAAAAAAAAATGACTGCTACTGCTGAACCCAGGACATGAAGAAAGTCCAAAAACTGGAATAGTGAAAGGGCTGCTGTTCAAGGCTGTTGATCAGAGGCAAAGTTGTGTGAGGAAGTTTGAGCAGTGCCTGTCTGTATTGTGCTTGGCTTTGAATAGTGTTGTCAGTCCTTTATTTTCATGAGCACAAAACTCATCCCAAATGTAAAATATATATTATGTGTGAATGTCTATATTATATTTGATGGACATTTTCTAGTAGATTGCCAGATACTGAAATTCTTATATAGCCCCAGAGGGGGGATCACTTGCAATGCAAGGTGCCAGTTATTACAGCTGTTTTTCATGGTATTTCATGGGACTTTTTTCGTTGATGTAGCTCAAGTAGCTCATGTAGTTTTTTACAAGTCTAGCTGGAGCTATGGAAATTTGCATTAGGAATTAGGTACAATTCAGCATACAAGCACAACGTGGACTTCTACTTTCTAGCTATCTGATGTACCTGAAAGAAATTGTTTTCTCTTACTGCTTAAGAAAGAATGCTTTAAAAAGTGCTTCACTAAAAGGATATGCTTAAAATTACCTCATCTGTGGGGAAGATTTTCTGCAAAACTGATAATTTTACCAGGTAAATAGTAGGCCCTTAGGGTGACTGATCAGATACATGTGCTATCAGCTGTAATAATATCTATAGCCTGATAGCTACTGTAGCTTGAAGAACTAAATTTGTTTTGCCAAATATATAAAAATAAGTAGTCAATGCATTACAAGAAACTGATTGGTCCTTGTTGTTTTAAGTAATTATTCTTTGCCTGTCTGAAAATAGAATTGGGGGTTTCTGTGTTTATCAGTAAAAGACAATATTTATGTTGACACTGACTGACAGTATTTCTATTTAGAGTAAAATGTTGTACTCAGCTTCCCTGAAAAGTTCACTGTGACATTTATTCACACCTAATTAGCACCTCTTAGGATTAATGCATCATTTTATGAAACTAATGCAACCTTTGTGTAAAAAGATGTAAATTCAATATGATGCCAACAGGTATCTGGGTATTTTAATTGCTCTGACTAAACTGAACATGCCACTCCAAATTTATAATGATCAAGCTTTAAACACTCTCAGAAGTTCTCAGAGCTATTTTGCTACTGGATGCTCTCCTTGCTGTTGGGGGTAGTAGCTAGAAACCCCGCTGACCTTGATGGCAGGTAATGTAAAAGAAAAATCTATTTTAACACACTTACAGAGTAAATAATACACCAGATTTAAGTGTCTAAATATAATAATTTAACTGGAATAAATTGAAGCAAGAATAAATGCTTGCGATATATTACATCAATTACTTGTTTGCTTAAGGTTATGTGCACTGAAACTTTTTATGTAGGTGAGAAAACTGCAAAGAATATAGTTATCAAGTATGTTACAGAAGTTTAGAATTTTCAGAACTATTGAAATGTACTTCAAGTATGCCTTCAAAGAGCTTTTCAGACATACCCTATTGTACCTTTACATCTTATACAAAGTACTGTCTGTATGAGAGATTCTTCTCACTATCCACTCTATTACTGCCCAGTCCTTGTTACTTGTATCCATAGCATCTTATCGATTGTATGAATAGTTTAAACAACTTCATAGATAGTAGTTTTTCTTCTTCTTCCCAAATGTTATTTCTATGCATGTTTTAATTTTTCTATCGATCTTCAAATAGCTAAAATCTGAGTCCTTTTATGAGCCTAGATGTTCCCCATATACATTTTGTGTAATTTTGTAACAGCTTTTTGTCAATAATATGATTTGCATATGCTAAAATTCACAACATACTCATATTCCATAAGCTTTATAAAATATAGGTTTTATAGGTAAAAAATGTTTTGTAGGTAAATAAGGTCTGAGTTCCATTTTAAGTAACAGTTCTGTTGAAATCCAGTCAAGACATTGGCTCCTGTATCCCCTGGGTTGGCTGGTGTTGTGTTCACTTTCATCATGGGCTATGTGTACGTTAAGAAATAGTTGCAGATCCTACAGCTTTAGAAGGTTAAGATAACTCTTGTTGTTTCAGTCTTCCTTTGCTGAATGTCTGTTTTTTGTCTATGAACTAGATTCAGCAAACTGTTGGGATTATATTAGTCTTCTTCAGCTTTGTCATTAGCAAATCAAATTCTGGTATTTCATGTTCATTCTCATACACGATTGGCTGTTCCAGGACTTGTTGTAATAGAATTTTACTAATAATTACCCACTGGTTTAAACTGATATTTTGTAACCTGTATTATACACTTTCTAGTCCTTTGCCCTTAGTCATAATGGTATCACAGAACCACAGAATTGTTGAAGTTGGCAAGAATTTCTGGAGATTATCTTATCCAACCCCACTGCTCAAAGGTGCAAATTGCTCAATAACATCCTGGGCTGCATCAAAAGGAGCATGACCAGCAGGTTGAGGGAGGTGATCCTGCCCCTCTACTCTGATCTCGTGAGACCTCACTTGGAGTATTGTGTGCAGTTCTGGTGTCCTC
>JANRGW010043615.1:0-12374 GCA_024733675.1 Psilopsiagon aymara | reverse complement strand
AGGGGGGAGTAGTCCATGGGAGGAGTATTTGGTGTGTAAAGGTTTTCAGTCCTACAAACTATGTGGCTTTGAATACTGACATGTCTCACTTTGAAAACAGCCCCACAGAAATTGTTGTAGAAAATGGTTCTAACCGGAGGGAGCAGTGATTTCAGAATTGAACAGGGAATGATAGAAAATTAAATCATCCACTCAAATTTATGAACATATATGATGTCATTATGCTCACTCTCTGGATTTGAGATCTGATCTGAGTATTATAGCACTGGAACCTGCATCACTTGTTTTATTTTGAACATATTTTATATACTCTTCCATCTATATAGCTTTCCATCTATGTGAATAGGTTTTTTTTCTCTAGCTCTTCTTTCAGTCATATTGTATTTTTACAGAAGATTTTTTCTGCAATCAGATGTTCTCATACATATTGTTATAATTGTGGATTATTTTTATTCATGCTAATAATCACATTGTTCCCATTGAGTGTTCTCTATGTTTCTGTGTTCTTAAGTTTGATAAAGAGAGCAAAGTATAGTATTGGTGCTATTGCTGGTTTTGTTTAAAAGTTTAAGGGATTTACACAGAAAAGGGAAGGAAGGGCATGTCAAAACTTCTATGCTAAGTGAAAGGGGTTTTTTGTATGAATCGCATACTGCATTCATCATGCTCAAGACAAATGAGGAACATTACATTTCACCATTCCCATAAAAATTAGGAATCTACACCAGTAACACTAATTCTACAGTGGATTGGTTTCTTTTCTTCTTCCTTCATCTTCCCATGGCATCTTTACATAGCGAGACTCATGGCATTATTAGTTGCCATTGCTGCTTTCTCACCTTAGGATTGCTGTCTAACTTGAGTAGATTGCTCTGGCAATGCTTGGCCTTCCATTCCTGAGGTCCATTGTTTTTTATTCATTTTCTGCTTTTTTTCTGTTTTCATTTCCTGATGATGTTGTCATCATCAGTGGAGTTATGATGAATAAGTTTGGTGCTATTTATAGATTCTGGGCTTGTAGCCAGCTGTTTGCATGCCTTCACTGCTATTTAAATCTATAGTTCATTTTCAAATGCAAAGCAGCTTCCTCTCATTTTGCACCTAGAGCTGTGAGGTTTCTGAATCTAGCAAAAACAAAATGGTAGCTTTAGTCTCTGTTTAACAGGCCCATAAAATGGAAAGAGTGGAAGTGTTGCTTCCTTTGTTTTTTGTTGTGGTCTACATGATATCACTTATTATGAGTTTTTAAACTGAGCTTGTGCTTCCATTCAGGATGGGATATGGCATTTTAAAAGTTTGATTCAAAGAGGGTTCATTAAGAAGATTGTTTCCCTTTTATTTGATAAACTGCTATGAACATTTTTAATAACAATATACTTTTTAAAAACTCTAGAGAAATAGGGATAAATATTCAGCATCCTACATGGACAAGTGCTCCTGAGATTGATGTATTGTTAATACAAAGAGAATACCTATTCGTTTATGTGCACTATACTGAGATACATCCCATTAGATTAAGAGTATGGCTCCTACTCTTGTTCCCATAGGATCTTAGAGTTCTCCTTTTGTGTCTCCTTACTATTTATCTGATTATGGCTCTCTAACATACTAAAAAATAGAACGCTTCACAGTATGATCTCTTAAATTAAGTCCTTCAGAATACAATGAGGATATCTTGCAAGGCTATTGCTGATATAATAAAGTTGTTTAGTTACCTTGAACTGGTGCACCAACACTCTAAATCTAATAAGTCCGATAAATACAAAAAAAGTTTAATATTTTATTTGTGACTTAAATTGATAATAAGAAAGAGATTTCCATTTTAGAGTAATGCAGTGCACGATATGTTCTTAGGCACATAAGAACAAGCAGGAACAAAAGCATTTCATACTGCTGGCAAGTTCCTTCCACAGCCTTTTGAAGCTTAGCCTTTGTTTATGCAGGTATAATTTGTGTTTCTGTTTTTGCAACTGCAATTGAAAGATAATCTTAGGCCTGGCATCACAAACTCCCTGACTTGCAAGTACACTTAGGTAGCTGCAGAGGTAAATATTGTAATGCTTAAGACAAGTTGAAATTTTGCCAGTCCCCAGTGACATTATTGTTTTTTTACTAGAACAAATTTTAGAATGTGGCTTGTTCGTCACAAGCTTAATGCCATTCCAAAGTGCTAATTGGAATTCCTTATTACCCTAGGAGAGGATGTTTATTAAAAAAATTTGCAGCTTGGTGATTTTGTAGGCAAGTGTTAATTTAATAACTTACATGATCTACTACAGTAAATACATTTTAATTATTTCTCTACTTTCTAACAGATGGGCAAATTTATTCTGATTTTAATAAAAAGGAGTTATATCCTTCTGTGACTGTTGTCTCCTCTTTACATAAAGCACAGTCCACACTGTGAAAAAATCTAAGGATTCACTTTCCTTTAGAAAGTCACTGGAATGAAGTCTGCTTTCAAATGTAAAGTCTTTTGCAAGTTAGGAAACAGCATGAAACTGTTCCCCACCCATCTCTGAGGAAGACGACTTGGAATGGAATTCTCCAGTATTAGTGGTTGAAGAAAGATTAAACTCTATATGTTGAGGATGTCGAGACTACCTTGGCAACATGAATTCTAGAAACTCCCTGAGAGTCTTGAGTACAGGTCTAAAGCACATAGATTAGTGTTAAGGTCAAATACAGGCATCGATACAATGAAAGCAAGGAAAAATATGTGGAGTACACTCCATCAGCAAGGAAATACATCTGAATTTTGTAGGAATTAGAAGCTGTGGTTTCCAGAGTATCAAGATATTATTTATGTTTCTGATAAAACCACAGTGCTCAACTTCTGCAGGCACTAAAGGACAAGTTGCCTCCCACAATGGGAATCTGATTCACTACTCTTGCTCTCATGTTTCTGAAAGGCAGAAGGCAAACAATGCTTGTGAGAGACAAGTTTCAGAAATTCTCATAAACCACCTGGGAACCTGTGGGTTTTTTTAGCTAATAAAATTATCCTGGGCATGCAGGAAATTACTGTTGCATACCTTCAGAAAACTGCAGCCTTCTCAATACCTAAGCCTATTTGGAATTTACAGATGAAGTGTCAGGCGACTATGTCCCCTTATGACTCTGGTTTATTAGGCATGGCCTAATATATTATCCAGACTTCAACACGAAACAAAAGAATCACAGCTGTTGCCACTCAAAGGAATCTGATGGAGTGCAAGTCCTCACTTTCTAAGTGACCAATAATCAGGTTTCAGGTACAAGAAGTGGGTGATATAAGTTCTAGGTCCTCTTCAGTTTGAGAAGACATAAACCATCATCTCTCACCTTCTTAAAGTGACACCATAACAACAAAATAGCCTTGAATGGGATCACTTTTCTGTCATTCACTTGTAAAGGAGTCACTTCTGAATAAAAGAACAAAATGAATGTAGGACTCCTGGGTCCTGGAACAGCAAACTCTAGAGGAAGTGCTGTTGCTCCTGTAGTTAATAAGACACTGTTCCTTGGGAGACCCCATACTTCCTAGAACTGTTTATATGTTTTTCACTAAACAGCTGTCAGACACAATATATTGTCATCACCTTCACACTTCCCTTCACTTGTGTTTCAAAATAAAAAGCCAATCATCCATTCACAAAGGGAAAAATGTGAACAGTGATGCCTGGTAGAAAGCTTAGGGTTAGGCAGTTATTTTGAGTTCCATAAAGCCTAAACAAAGGTAGTTCTCTGCATTTTAGCTGATTGTCAGATGGAGAATGGCAAAAGGCACAACTGAGGTCTGGGGCTGAACTGACAAATCTGTGCTGATAATGGTGTTTATGAAGGCAACGACTATCTTTTAATATTGAGAGTGGGGATCCAGGGAGGCTTGTAGATTCTGCTTCAGACTTGACCACAAACTCACTGTGGCTTTCCATAGGTCACTTGGGTTTGTGCGCTGTGAAAAGAAAATCTTGAAAGAGCTCTAGCCTTCAATAAATTTCACACAGAGATCCACTTTTTATTCCTTAACTCTTGTACTTGGGAGAAAAATGTCTATAAAACTCTGGAATACTTTTACACTATAGTTCCCACTGGTTCTAGCAGCAATTCATCACAACCAGTGAAACTCAGCAAAGGGAGTTTCTTTGAAAAGTCCTTAAGCGGATCTAGAATTGTCTGGCTTCTGAGTTACCAGCTGGGCTTAAACCACTATACAGAAATATAAAAATAGGTATGAAGTCCCTGCCTCATTAGAACAGTGCATCTTTGAACCATAATTAATTAATCCTGGAAATTATGTTTGCAATGCTCAGATGGAAAGGGAAATGTGTTATAACTAATTAATTTTCAATGGTTGTGTGGGATTCCATGCCATGAGTCTCATTGATTTTAATGCAAGTCACATGGCTATGTCCATTCAGTGTTGTAGGTCTGCAGTGGTTCTGGATTGTAAAAAGAGATCAAAGAATCTCCATGTCAGCTGTAGGAAATGACATGTCCTATTCTGAATAAGTAGGGGCAGAAATGAAATGCCTATTTAAAAAACATTGTCATACTTGTCTGGCAAGATGTTTATACAGTCTACATAACCCTAGTAAAAAGTTGGACCAATTAAAGGATTACAGTAAAAATTTGATGGAAGGGGCTATTATAATAGACATGCTAAAAAAAAAAAAAAAAAAAAAAAAAATAAATTTCTGGCAAGCTGTGTAAAGAAATACCTGAAATTGGATTGGCTTGTTATATCAGAAACATATTGAAGTCTCAGTAGATTCTGAAGTACCACAGTCATATATTTTCTAAATGGCTCCTTATTTGAGACAAGGCTGATAAGGAAGAAACTGCCTCTCTTCCAAGAGGGGAGTGGAAAATATAATAGACTCAGTTGCGTAGGAAGTACAAGCCAGAAGACAAAAAACACTGCAACTGGTTGGAGATGAAGTGCTGAGGAGCTATCATCTACCTGCCAGGCAAAGGTCTGTTCTGAATGAGCAGAAATGGAACAGGACATGAGACATACTCACATGTCCAGTGCTTGTGGAGGGCACTGAAAATAACATCTGAGTTGCCCTGTAACTTTCCTTAGCCACTCTAGAACAGTTGCCAATTTGCCCCTTTGCTCTGGTCCAGCCGCTTCTACTCACCATGAGAAGCACAGTCTAGATTGCTCTCAGCAGGCTCCAGATCCTGATTGGCTATCCAGAACTTGGTTCTGTTTAAAGCCAGTACCATGTAGTATTTTTTACTCAGTAGCAACCACCTTCTTGTAACACTGACTTCCTCAGAACTCATTTTTAACTGATACACTAATCACAGAGCCCTTTAATACTGCTGTAACTTTCCTTATGCTGCTCAGTGACCAATAATGGTTTTATCTATCAATGGTTACTTCCCTACCACTTCTTCCTCTGCAGCACCTTGTCCGTATATGACCCTTAATTTTCCTTTTGGATTAATTTGCCAGTGCTGTAAATATTACGGAAATGGCACAAATAAGCCTTTACTTAAATAAAAATCTCTTTAAAGAGAAATTATTTCTTTCTTTTTGTACAAACTCCAAGGTAATTTTGGAAACTAAAGTTCAGATCCTCTGTCAGCAGAACACAAGTGGAACTATAGGTCGTGATATTGCTTTAAACCATTTCAGTTTGGGTCTCAACAGGGAGAAACATGCTTTGCAGTGTTGTCTTGAGTTCTCCAGCTTCTGTCCATTTTCAAAATGGAGACAAGCCATTATTTTTGCCCTTGCTGCTGTTGCTGTTGTTTATTTTCTCAAAGCTCTACGGAGCCAGGGCTAGAAACACAAAAATATTGGGAAGGAGGTTCCATTTGAGATATATCTCATATAGTTAAGCAGAGTAATATATAGGAAATCCATGGTGAGTTGCAGTTGTCATAATTACAGTAGAAGTGCAGGTTAAAGGTTCTGAACAAGTTTTGACTTAATTCATTTGAAATTTAAAGGTTTCAAGAAACATAACCCTTGAAATAGTGAAAACTGCCTTTTGCCAATGTGTGATTGCAGCGGATCTAGGGGAAATGTTCAGTGCCAGTCTGCCTGTTGCAACCTGAGACAGGGAACAGCATGTGGTGGAGTCATTTCTACTTCTGCCCTCTCAGCCCTGTTGACTGCTGTCTGTGAGAAAAATGAAGATCAAGCTGGGGTAAAAATTGTAGCTTTCTATTCATGCTTACCTAAAATCATGACACCTGCAAATGGCTTGAAGTATAGTAAATGTAAATTACCTTCATAACACACGTTAGCTTAATGAGCCTTTTTGAAGTATTGCATATTTTTGTATTATGAAACTGCCATTCTGTATGTGATCAGACACAGAACTGGAGACAGTGAAGCGAAGCACTTTCATGAATAAATGATCTTAAATTTGCTGTCTTGCACAGGTGGATTAAACATTTGATATAGCCAGATATACCTGCTGGAAAAGTCAGGTTTTCTTCCTGTTATAGCAATGACGGGAATCGACTAGGTGACCAGAGCACTTTCTATATTTTGAATTTCTATATCCTTCCAATGTACAATCTAGGCAAAATACCAGTTTACATATTAAACCAAACGATATTTAATAGATCTAGTCCAGTGCTAAAGGGACAATACAATGAAGAATGTCATTGACAGTAGCAGTGGGTTTGGGGTTTTTTTTATATTTTCAAATATATGTCTATAATATCTTTAAAAAGCCATCTATTAAAATATACAGAAGAGGATATTTTTTAAATATAAATGAGTAACTTTAAACCCAAAAATAATATTTACATACCCTCCTTGCGATAATATTCAAGTTGTTTATAATTTACAGGTATTTGGACTATTATATACATTGATCTCATGGAAAGTTGGCAGAAAAATCTAACTTTGTTTATTCAAATAGAGATTGGTAATTAAACATTTTTTTTTAACACAAATTATTTCTAATTCCATCTTTATCTTAGCCTTTCTTCCCTGCTTTGTGAAATTATCCTAATTTGTTTTATTTTCTTTTCTATAAAGAATTTTATCAATCCTTTAAATTAGTCGTACTAGTAGATTTGATCTGAAACTTGAAATAAGTTCCATGTGTTTGAAAACCTTGAATTTTTTATTCAATTTCTTAAACGTCATGGGATGCCGCTGTCCCTACTTCCTCATTCTTGAATATATTTTGTCTTCACACAAAGTTGTTTTCTAAGGAAAGCAGACTGCTATAATACCAAGATGGTAGTCTCTTTTTCCCTTTCTAAGCTTTATATTATTTTTGATATTGAACATCTTGAAAAAAACTGTAGCACAATTTACAATCTGAATTTCACCCTTTGGAGTACATAAAGCAAATAAAATGCTTGTTTTATAAGTGGTTTGTATCATATAAATTAAAAAGTGCTTCAAATACATAAACTCATAAGTCTTTGAATTTTATGACCTCTGAGTAATCCTAAATAAGATTTGATTGCCTTAGGGTACATTGAGCTGTTGTAAAATACAGGTTGCTTTCATGAAGAGAAAGGAATCATAGAAATTTGTGAGAATTTTATTTTAAAGCAGTTTAAAATGTAGCATCCAAGTGCAATATATAAATTTGTCATTTCTGCTCTTGACTTGTACTAAACAGCACTTTGATTATGACAAAGGTAAAATATTCAGTGTTATGATATGGTTACTGCAAGCATTGATTAAACTCTCCAGTGTTCATGAAGGCTGACAGGGATTCAAAGGAGGAAATGTAAAACTTGAAGGTGCAGCAGTATAGTGACATTTCACTCTATAAAGCTGCCAATATTTTAATCCTGCACGTAAATCATTTTCATCAGTTCAATTCCATATCTTAATTTGTGTAGCAAACAAAGTATTGGATTGTATTATGTTTAATAATTAAGAATGTGATATCAATTTCCATATATCTTAAGTACCTGAACAAGAAATAGAGTTAACATTTTTAGCTTCAATTTGTTTGCTTTACAAAATAGGAATGATTAGGGATTAGGTCTAATTTTCATGCTGTGATCAGCCAAAGTTTCATTATTTGCTTTTATAGAACCTTTAGTTTCTCTGCTTAAGTGATGTCTTCGTCAGTGATCATGTTGTATTCATTTAGAGTGATGATTGATATGGTAATAGATACAGTGTGATTGAAAGCAACCTTTGTCAATAGGAAGGCCAAATACTCAAACAGTGTACTGGTCTGAGTTTGCTCATTATTGGAGACCTTTCATAGTCATATTGACTTGCTGTCCAAATGTTGTTACTTACCTGATGCTTTCATTGTTTAAATGGTGTAGACCTTGGTATTGAACAAGACTTTTCTCAATATTTGTCTTAAAATACACACATGGCTCAATTCTCCACTGAAAATGCTTAAGGTCTATTTTCCAGGTATTAAAATGGTATTTGATGAATATAAACCAAATTTTGTGGCAGAGGAAAACAGGGTCCTCTACTGATGATGTTAGTACAGTGTGTTCTGTACTGTGACTTTGAATTTCTTGATTTTAGGAAGTGATAGGATGTTTACTTTTCTGAAATGTTTTTTTTCACTGGAGTAGAAGTCCAGAGAATCAACTCTCTTGTGAAAAGAGGATTCCAGGGTCACAGAAAATATTACTGTTCCATTACTTAAGTAAGTGTGAATTTTGCCATTCAAGAGCTTTTCCATTATTCTTGGAGAAACTCTTCTGGCACTAATATACTAGACATGCCTACAAAGTGTGGCCTCGATATGGATTTTAAGAAATTTCAATACTACCAGGAAAAAGCAGTCCTCTTCCCTCTTCAAATTCATTGTATTTCAAAATTTGCCAAGACATCAGGCACCAATAAACAAGCAAATTCTTATGGGTACAGTATAAACCAAGAGAGGATGTGCTATGCAAAGGCAGAAAGTTCTCACTGGATTATGCCTTATGACTTTCAAGTGCACCGCAAGCAGCAGCAGAGAACTAAGATCACTCTGGGAGGATGCAGAACAAAGGTATGATTTAGGCATGAGTTTTTTTAGGTGTGATGGATGGCTCTCCCCCTAAAAGGCAGTGTAATTACTACACTGAAAAATATGATGACTCTATCCTTCCTGTCTTGTTTGTATCTTTCACAAGACATCTACCACATCTTTCTGAAATTCAAAACTTTCTTTTGGTAAATCCTTTCCATGGCTGAAAAGGTTTTCAATACTCTCATTTTTCCCCCCTTAATTTACTCCCAAAAGTGGGTAGTTCTGCAGATTGTTCCAAGGCCTATATGACTTTTGAAAGCTTACTCAAAAATAAGATAACAACATGAAAGAATTAACTTTTGATATATGAAAGATTGGCAAATGGAGAAAAATGCAGAAAAGTCTTTCTCTTTTATCCCTTGATTACATTTTTCCTAAATAAAGACACTTGACTGGAAATTTCATTCATGATTTAAAATTTATAAACTACCACAAGCGATTGTGAGAAGCAATGAACCATGCTTTGCTTACATAGTTTTCAATTAAAGACATAGCTCCTTCAGAAGAACATTGCGGGAGACTAGTTTGCAAGATTTGCAAGCTAAGGATATTGACACAGCAGATACACTTTTTAAAATTACTCTTAGAGATTAAGAGTTGGATGGATTTCCTTCCAAGGCTTGAGGAAGTATCTATTCTAGCCATGACAGCATCTATATTTGTTTATTGTGATTTGATCAGCACTGTTTTCCTTTTAAATCACCTATTACTCAAAGTATCATCAAACCATGACATTTTTGAAGTTTGCTAATACCAGTTGTCTTCCCTGCTCAATTTATGTGCTCTTGTATCTCTGCGCATAGTTCTTGAATTTGTGGCACTAACCATTATCATGCCATAGCTACTGACAATAACATGCATGCAACTACTCCTTTCTGTATTAAGTTGCGACAATGGATGGTGGAAAATATTATAGAAAAGGGTCTTTCACTTGTGTAAGTTACGAAATGCTCTCCCTAGATTCCTGGAAAAACATGTAAGTCTGATAAATGTCCAAGGTGAAGATTCTTTCATTCATTTTTTTTTTAATTGAGCAACCTCTTCAAATTGAATGTAGACTCTAGAAGGAAATATACATGTCCTTGTTACGCTGGATAAAAAGAGAAATAATTTATTTTAGTTTTCAGAGATGTGGTTGGTTTGGGTTTTTTTTAAGTAAATAATGTAAATGCTACATTTAATTCTTTGGATTTTTACTTTACTTTTCTTAATGCTTCCTTAATTATAAATAAATAAAAAAATTCAGACCTGCAGATCTTTATTAAAAATCTCAGGAGAGAAGCCCTCCAGCTTCCTACAGCATTTAATTTACACGAATTGAGTGTACTCAGCATACTTATTAAAGAAATATATACTCCCTTCCAGAAAAGAGCAGCAAGTGTAAATTCAGGTGTTTGAAGTGGTTTTCCCTCCCTCCGTTATAATATTAATGAGGTAACATTTTTATTTACATTGGAAAACAAAGTAAACAAATAATCAGTGTCACTGCATTCCTACTTGCAGGTCTCTTCCAATGCCAGATTATACTGCACTGAAGAGGAGCTTTTACATTGCCCAGATTCTGACATCAGTTATGCAGACTCAGTGCTACTCACATGTAAAATCTGAAACTGTCTGAAATTTGAAATGTCCACTAGCAGTGATAAAATGGCATAATCAGTGTTGTAATTCCTTGGTTTTATACACACTATCTGAAATTGCCCACGGAGCATCCCAGTAATGCTGGCACAGATTGCAGTGTTTATGTTTAAATTCTTCATAATTGCAAAAAAGCTGTCATTGAATATCACCTAAGCACCAAGTCATGTCTCATTCTAAACAGATGAGAAAAGCATGGTATCACAGACTGTGGTTTGTGAGGGGACGCTGGAAAGAGGGAAAACTTAAAGATGCTGAAATATGAAAGGGGAAGATAATATGACCAGCAGACATTATGAAAGACAGTCCAGCAATGTGGAAAGGTGCCTGGAGAGTGCAGTTAGAAACAAAGGAAATGAAAATGTCCATGATGCTAAGGCAGTCATTAGACCAAAAATGTTTACTTTTCTTTCTAGAGTGATAACGAAGTTCATTTTTTCTGACCTTTGGGAACATCTACACAGTATTGGTGGGCAGATACGATTCCAGACTTCTCTTCTGAGCTGTCAGGCACAAAGCTTTCCAAACTGGAAACTATTCCAATTATTGATGTTTTTCCCAAAAGTTGAAAAAGGAATAGGAAAACAGGAAAATTTAGGTCATAACATCTTTACTCTCCAGTAACATAAGCCAGTAAATGCTATTTTTCACTCGATAATAGTCACTTTCTATTTTGCAAGCCAGTCTGGAATTCAGAAGGCTTTGAAGTGCCCAGTATTTATGAGTAACCCCTTTCAGTGTTGAGGGAGTCAAAAATCAGGTCTTGTGGTTCACCCACTTGGTGAGAGGCCTTCTGCAAGAAAAAGTGTTCCCTTGGCATGGGTAGCATAATGCAGGGAGGTTGACATGAATCTACTAAGCTTAAACAAAACAAACTTGCACATATGTCTTACATCTTTATAGTTTACCATAACAATAACAACAAGAGTGAAGTTATTTAATGAGAGTGAGCAAAATACTCATGCTGGTAAAATGTGGGCAGTGATGAATCCAGGCCAAGAAGTCACTCTAGCTGTGCAACGGTTTGCAATAAGCATTAAAGGCACTACAAGCAAGAGGGTTTGAGAAAGGTGCTCAGATTGTGAAGTTGTTCGTTTTTGCAAAAAAGAGTACAGCTTTTGTCCAAGTAGTTTCCCTTTGATAGTGAAGCCTTGAAGTGCTATGTGTTAAGCTCCTTTTCAAAACAGATGAAACACTGAAGGGACTGCTGAGAAGAGATGGATGCAACAAGTTGAGGCATCTATTTTAAAAACTGAAAAGGCAATCAAATGGTGAAATATTCCTCTGTTTAGTTGTGAGCTTATTCCAGAGGACAGTGATGGGGAATGATAATTTGGATGTGAGGAAAATCATAGATCTGATGTGATCTGATCTGGGGGAAGCTCGGCATCCCGGAGCTTCAACTCGGAGCAGCAACACACACCGACGAAGCCTCAAGTCCTTGACAGGACATGACCCGGAGCCGGCAGCTCAGCGGACTCGAGGAGCTGACTCACAGGGGGCGGTGCCAGGAGAGGCGGCACCGGACCAGACTGAAAAACTGGCCCTGGAGGCGGGGAACAGGGCGGGTGTGAAGCAGTTTGTGTGTGCAGGAGAGCGGGATGGTGAGCACCCGCCTTGCGGCTCGGTCTTGGAGTTCTGCTCTGTCTGCCCCGGCGGTGGTCACTGCTGGCACCCAGACAGAGCCGATGATAGGGGAGGATGCGGTGCAGAGCTCGGGGTGCAGAGAGCGCCCGCACTGCTCTGCTGAGGGGAGGGTGCGCCATGGGC
>JANRGW010043614.1:0-13920 GCA_024733675.1 Psilopsiagon aymara | reverse complement strand
GCCCCATCCCTGGCAGTGTTCAAGGCCAGGCTGGATGGGGCTTGGAGCAAGCTGCTCTAGTGGAAGGTGTCCCTGCCCATGGCACGGGGTTGGAACTGGATGAGCTTTAAGGTTCCTTCCAACACAAACCATTACATGACTCTAGAGCTATCTCTGCACCAATTGAGGTACTTGCTGCTGCAGCACTCCCCAAGTCCAGGCATGGGGTTTGCCAGCAGTAGCAGGTTGGTTTTAGGCTAGATACTTTCCCTGATCATGTTCACCATATCGTTGCACACGTGCTTGTGCTGTGTTAATGCGCTCAAGGAGCTTCGATGTGTGTTGCTTCATTGCTGATTAGGCAGATGGGCTGATACGAGACCAGTCCCTGGAGTGCTGCTTCCAAACCAGTGATTTAGCTGTGTAACTCTCTGTAATGAAACTTATTGAGGATGGCAGCCTGGGCTGTCCTGTGGAATTCAAGATATGTTATTTTTGTTCTGAGGACATTTCTAAAGGATTTTAATTATGTGCATGGTTAATAAATGTCATGCTATCCATCTTCAGTCATGCATACATATGCGGTGTGCTGCTCAGGTGCCCACTGGCCCAGAGTGAGGATGATATGCAGCCATATTTGTGGTATATAATTACTTGGCTTGATTTTGAGGTGAGCACAGGAAGAGATTGTTCCCACCACCCCAATAGTTCCTGTATGATGAACCAATGCACAGAGTATGTGAATCTTTAATGTGTCTGCAGCTGAGAACGGAAGCGCCTGCTGCTCCTGCAGTCAATTCTATTGTCTGAATTTGCTCTGACATCAAATTCATTTCCACCCCGTCTTACTTCCTTGTACAAAGAAGGGATAGAGAATGTCGCCATAGAAAATGAAGGTGTCAGAATGTCAGGTGTCAGAATGTCGGGTGTCAGACCTGATAGATGAGGGAATGGGATCATTCTGTTTTCTTGGGGTTTGCAAAGCTACTTGTTTTACAGGCCATTTCCTGCTTATCCCAGATCTTGAGGTGGTGGCTCCCGAGGAGGCTCAGTGTTTTGAAGTGGAAGTGTACCTTCCCGGTTGTCCAAATTGCTGTGGAAAATACCAGCTGTAGCAGGAGGCGAATCAGCGAGTCATAAAACCATCACTGCTTACTTTGGGGATTGTGATTCTTTTTCTACTTAGGAAACAACCCTTTCCATTGCACTCCACTTAAGCAACATGTCTTGGAGTGTGCTCCTCAGATTTGGCTTCAGGATATGAACACAATATGGCATCAGCCCAGAATTTCCTGTGCAACTGCACAAGAAAGGTGTGATAATACATTTCTCTTCCCCCAAATTTGTATTTCTCTCCCTGTACTTTCTGTTTCAGCTTTTGGGTTGTTTTTAATCCTCATTGACCACCAACTATGACCATATGGCTTCTCTTCTGTTTTCCTCTGTGTCTTCTACCCCTCTGCACTGAACATATTATAATGTTCATGAGACATTTTAATACCATTTCTGGTCTTGCCTAGCAGCATAAAACATCTTGTGTATTTGCATTTTTTAGTTTAATTATTATCTTATAATTTTTTGGGCAGTAGCCACAGAATCTTTTTCTCTGTCTCATCTTTAAAGCAACAGTTTGTGTTTTTTCCCTACCATACCCCCCCCCCCCCATTACACTTGCTTTAAACCCATAGCTAAGCAGTGGTTTTGAAAGAGGAGATGACAGTAAAGCTGTCTCTAAGACACAGAATCATAGAATCACAGAATGATTTGGGTTAGAAAGGACCTTAAGATCATCCAGTTCCAGTGCCCCTGCCATGGGCAGGAACACCTCACACTAGACCATGTCACCAGAGGCTCTGTCCAACCCGACCTTGAACACTGCCAGGGATGGAGCATTCACCACTTTCTTGGGCAGCCTGCTCCAGTGCCTCTCAGTAAAGAACTTCTTCCTTATACCTAATGTTTCAGAAGCTCTTGTTACTCCAGTCACCTTTGGATCAGGTCTTCAACATTGACATTTATTGGTTAGAAAGAGCTACCAGGCTCTAGCTAGGGACACCTGGAAATGTAACTTCTATGGAGGGATGGTCTGGTGTTAAACAAGGACTGAAGATTAAAATAATCTGGGAAGCCTTGAGTTACAGGAAAACCCTCCTTTTCATGCTTTCTGCCTACAGCAGACACATTACTTTTTTTATTTAAGGTCAGTTATATCTTAGGTGATACAGCCAAGAGATGAAGTGCTTCCATTACCAGAAACCCCTTCTTTTTCTCTCAGATTCAGCTTGACTTTTCTGGTCGTAAACTCACTGTTAGCATCTTGGGATTACTTCATGATCTCCTTTGTAATCCTTTTGCAAACATATTTTCTTTTCAGCTCATGGCAAACCTAATTAATGGTATTTTCAGTGAATATGAATACCTGTAATGAAAGTAATTTTTCAAAAACATTTGCCATGACCTAACGTCAAGTTGACCTTCCATAGCATCTTTCAGCAGCGTATTTTGCTCATACTGATTAATCAAACTTCATAGCATTTACCATGTAAGTAAAACTTTGTTATTCTAGGTCAGAAACAAAAAGATTGAGGTTCAGAAAATCTTTTGCAAAATCAGTGGTATATTGGAAAACACAGCTAAGCTGTCCTAACTTTCAGACCTGTCTGTGTTTCCAAGGTCTTTTCCTTGGCATAGGTATTACCCAGATGCTTTCCTTACTGAAATTCCTGTTCTCCAACACTACATTCTCATTGTCTTTCCGTTGTTTGTCTTTCGTTAATCTTCAGCCATAAATATTCCAAAGCATTTGCCTTTACTACCCTGCCAAAATCTGAGAAAGGGATAAAACCATAGTCCCTGCCCCATCTGAGCTCCTGAGCTGTTGGGAAGGAGTGAGTTCTCTGGAGCCTGAGGAAACACCTCAGTATGTCTACAGAGGACAAATCAGATATTTGTTTGGAGAGGTCCTCTCCAGCAAATGAAGTGCCTATTTCCACTTTGTTTTTCTCAGGCAAGAATGTACATGCCTTTTCTTTGGAAACACCTTTAAAAACCCAAGGATAAAACTAGGGAAGGAACCAGATACGGTGACTCTTCGGTGCTTTACATTAATATAGAGTTTTTAGCCCTGTTCAGGTGAGCTGTATGCTTTAAAAGGGGAAGACAATGCCAGCAGTTGCCTCCACTGCATTTGCAGGTACACAGAGTACACAAACTTGCTCAGCACCCATCTGGCTGGGGCATGATGTGGAGCATAAACCTGCTTCTTTTTCCCCAGTGATGCCAGCATCATGCAACAGTGAGATTCAAAACAGTAGTACCAAAACTACTGCATCTTCTCAGCTAGTATTACCTCACACCAAAATCTGTTGCAATAGCCACCAACTGCATTGAAACTCTTTTCCCTTTTAGCTGTTGCTCACTGTTCTTCAGTGTGGAGTTCTTATTTAGAGAGAGATCTGGCTTCAGTTATTGAGATGAAGATGCTGGGTAGAATTCCATACCAGACAAGCCGGGCTGACTTGTCACAGTCTTTTAGGATTGCCTTTCTGTTTGAGGAATCTGATTTTATTTTTTCCCCTCAGTGAAAATGATTCATAATCATAAATGAATACTTGGAAAATGTCACCTCAAGGTGCTACAGATGAGGCCTTCCAGGCCTGTGAAGCTAGAGAGGAGTTAGTTAAGTGACATTCTTTTCTTTGCTCATTTGTTTTCACTTTGTGGAACAAGGGCTCCTGCTTCACTCAAAAGGAGAGAAGAGCATTTTAACCAGCTATGTGGAGAAATTGGGACTGTTCAGTTGTGCTTAGATACTCCATCTCTGGGTTCTGTGCATGTTCCATGATAATCTACTGTCAAAACAAAATTAGGCTTCTCCTCTTTTACATATTTGAGGCTTCCCCTCCCCCTTTACCCTTTTTAACCTAAATAAGCCTTTTGTTCATATGATTGGATTATGAAAGATGCTTCTTCATGGCTTATGAACTTTCTTTAAACTTCCTTTTCTGCAATGCAATTCTAACTCCTCAACTTGCTCCCCTGCCACTGAAAACTCTGATTTTGTATCTTTAGTGAAATATACTGAATTAGGAATTGTTTATTTTTCTTATTTGTTTTTATTTCCATGTGCTGACAGTAATTGTTTTCTAAGGGATTGATCCAAAGGTCATATAAGTCAATAGAATTTGGATTACAAATCATAGAAAACAGGACTGGAAGGGGGATATCAAGAGATCAACTGATCCAAATAAGACCTATTGTATCTATTTAGTTTCTGACATGCTTCTTTAAGATGTCCAGTCACTATTTTTACTCCTAAAAGAATTTCCAAGGACTCAACTGGTTTTCCCTTTCTCCCCATTTTTTCTTGTCCTGTCCCCTATGTGCAGGGGGAACAAAGCAATTCCCTTCCTCTTGAAAGAAGTCTTCTGTACACTTGAATTTCCTTATCTCCCTCAGTTTCTCTTCTGGGGGATCCACACCCCCATTTGTTCAGGTGTCCCCACATGGTTTATGTTTCTCCCATGTGAATTCTAGCAGTTGGATGTCTGTCTTTGACTCCTGGCATCCAAAAGCGTATGCAGAAGCCCACCTGATGCTTACCATTGCTGACTGTACAGAGAGGTGCTGGTGGAAGCCACACAAAGCAGCTTGGGGGCTTTGCTTCTTGGTCTACTTATAGCTGCTGCTTCAGATTAAGGCTCCTCTAAATTACACCAGAAGCAATCAGTCATGTTAAAATATTCCAGAAGCCAAAGTCTGCCTGTGTGTGGGAAACTTAGACACATGCTTTATAGTGTTGGCCAAGGAAGATGGTATTAGGGCTTCTGACACCTGGGAATTAGCTTGTTGATTAGATCTTTCACTGGCAGTGCTCCCTCCACAATGTATTTTCTATAACTTAATTGTTGATAGCTTGCAAATATCTCAGTGCTATCCCTTAAGCACTTCTGAGGCAATGTTCATCACCTGGTTTTCTTCAAATGACTTCAGAAAGACCAAAGGGGAGCTGACATAACAAATCATAAGGTAAAGCAGATTATTAGAAGCAAGAAGGCATCCTTCAAACTGCTGAAGATGTGTGTTCAAGAAAGAAAAGGGAGGACAAGGCTCACAAATCTTTAGGAGCCCTTTGAAGGAGTCCCCAGGCAAATGAACAAAGAGATCTGGGTGATATGCTCCTCAGGGAATGCACACAGGCATCTGAAAAAGTGCTTCACCCAAGGGTCTTACAGGAAATAACCTCCATCAGTTTCTTGCATGGGTAAATAATTGTTTAAAAGATGGGAAACAATAGAGAGGAATAGAGAGGTGATTTCCACAGCAGAGCCTTGCAGAGGTCTGTGCTGCAGCCCACATTGTTTGGTGTTTTCATGAATGCTCTTACAAAACCATGGTGAGCAATAAGACAAGAAGTTTGGAGGTGAATGCCAACTTATTCAAGATAATAAAGGCAAGGGCTGACTGCAAAGAACAGAGGAAGTGCCTTTTCATACTGCGTCCCTGAGCAGTAGAGTGGGAGATGAAATTCAGTGCGGATGTAAGAGAGGAAGAGAGATGGGGTGAAAGTCCCTAGCATTGCATTGATGATGATGAGCATGGAATTGAATACTATCACTTGGGGAAAAAAAGATGTGGTTATAACATTGTGCTTTGAAAGCATCACCTTAGTGCTTAGTATTTGTTAAAAAAAAAGCAGACTTACTGTTAGGAGCTATTAGTAAAGTAATACAAAACAAAAGAGGAGACACAAAAGAGGAGACTCTCTTCAGCACTTTAGACATCCATGCTTTGCCCACATCTTGAATACTTGGTTCAGTTCCAACACTTCAGACACAGCAGGAGTGGAAAAGGCATGGAAAATGAGTGATTAGAGTCAGAGAATAGTGGCTTTGTATGAAGAATCATAAAATAGACTAGAATTCTTTAGCTTGGAAAAGAGATGAGGGGATATGACGGGGGGTGCAAAATGATAACTACCAGCATTGAGATGAAGAACGGGTAATGATGGTTCATTGTTTCTCCTAACACAACATAAAGGAACATCAAAGCTATCGACCAAGGCTTCAGAGCGAATGAAAAGTGTTGCTGCTTCATGGCACACATAGCACCCACAAGAAACAACTTTCTGCAGGATGTTGTGGGTGCTGACAATTTTCAGATGTTCAAAAAGTGGCTGCTTGGATTTATGGGAGAAAACATTTATCAAGGTCTGTTATTTGCAAAGACACTATCTGTGCCTCAGAAAATCTGTGCACTACAAATTGCCAGTGTCAGGAAGAGTGTTCAGGGAAGTATTATTGTACGGGCTGGTTCTGTTCTCCTCTTCCCTGGGTATCTGCTGTTTGTGACCGTCGGAGACAAGTTGCTCGGTTTGCCTTTGGTCTGATGCTGCTGCTGTGTTCACTCTGTCATCCTTACAGATGTTCAGCTGTTGCAGCTCTTACTAGTTTTGATGGATTATTTTCAGTGGTCAAACCCAGTTGTCCAGTCAGTCTCAGAGAAATCCAGCCAGGATAATGAGATCTGGCAATTTCAGGACTGTAGTAATATAACCTAGAAGTAAAAGAATAAAATATTGCTGGAAAAGACTCAGTCTCCTTTAAAGGAGTAGTAGGAGGGGGGAAAAAATGCACCTAAACAGTCATATATCAGAGCAGCATGTAAAATGTCCAGCTGAGGAGTGTTATTAATGAAGTGGTGAACTTTGAGTCCATGCATAACATACCTCCAGTAGGAAGGTTCTGATTTCCAATGCCTGGGGTAATCTAGCAAAATCCGAGCCATATCTTTAATGAACAAGGTAGGCTATCAATCAACACGGAGATGACAAGAGCATTTCATACCTACCCAAAACCCAACACCTCCCCTCCCCAAAACCAAGGCCACTGCAATGCCTCCCAAGGCTGCCTGTCCTAGTCAGGGAGGCAGAGAGTCATGAATCTGCATGTGACTGTTAAAGGCAGAGCTGCTACTAAGTAGGTGGTAGTTATTTTTAGCAAGTAGTTTAAATTGTTCCGATATTGAATCTGCACCGTGCAGGGGTAACATCTTTAAAATGTAATTCTATGGTAGGTGGCAACAATCAAGCTGAATTACTGACAACGTAAGGAAATGAAAAGTCAAACTGCTGACCATGTGTATTTTATGGTATTTAATTAAAAGGAGATAACATAGTGTGAATGAACCACAAATCAGATAAAAATGGCAGTATATTCTCATATTTAACACATATTTGACTTGTGGTTGCTTGACAATTTACCAGAACAGGTCTATGACGGTCTCCAAATATAAAATCAGGAGTGTAATTAAAAATACTGCGGGGAAGAAGCAATATTCAGTTCAACCCTGAACTACGTTAATCACAGCCACAGCTGTATCACTTCCATTCCCTTTAACAAGAACCTCATTTCTTTCTTTTTTTTTTTTTTTTCCCCTGTCTTTTTAATAAAAGAAAGAAAGAAAAAAGCTGTCCAGGCTTTTGCTAAATCAGAGTGTCGGGTTTAAGAAGTTCAATGTGTGGTATGTGGGGTGGGAAGGAGAAGAGGGTAGAAGAGGCAGAGCACAGGGTAGCTGGTTGATGCGGAGCCGCCTCAGTTTGGCTTCTCTTCTGCTTTTGGCATAGGCTTGTGCTGTGACCTTGAGAGATTTATTTATTGCAGCCTGGGCCACAGCTCCTTCCCCCATAAAGCAGAGCTATCCTTGCCTTCTCTCCTTGTTCCTGTGCTTGGCTAATAATCAGGAGAGCAGAGCCTTGATCTCAGCTGGCAGCTTCTGCAATAACCCCACTGTTTCAGGGGTGTCTCTTCCTATACCAGCCTATACACATGTGCTGCCTGCTTGCTCCTGCCAGTCTACCACAAGCAAGTAATCACAGGTTGGACTTGTGCTCCCACCAGTTTGTCTTCTGTTAATTCTCCCATTGAAAGTACTGCAGCCCAAAATCTGTGAGGCTTTACAGGGCACACAGCGATGTTTCTGGTGCACCCTGTCCCATGGGGAGGTAACTCTTGCAGCCTGACAAAGGAGATGTGAATCCATGTGTGTCTTTCCACTGGAACTTGGCTAAAAAGCCTTAAGTTCTTGCAACTCCAGCTGAAGAGACGGCTCTTAGAGAATGAGTGTTTAGTCTTCGCTTGTTTGATGTCTGTCAGCACAGCTTTCAGACAAAATAAATAAAGTTAGGCTCTTCATTCAAAGGGAGAAGAGGGCAAAAGGGAATTCAGGCTTCCTGCGCTCACCTTTAGGATCCTCACAGGAAGTGCCTGCCAACTTTCCAGCTCCAGTCTCTGGCCCCCCCCCCACCCTCGGCAGCAAAATGCTGTTTTCTGAAGCCCGAGTTCTTTGGGTTTTCCCACTTGTCTGTGTTGCCATCTTGTTTTCACTGGACTATGTAAACGTGTTGCAGTGTGATCGACTTGGAGGAAGAGCCTCCCCTACAGGTCAGTGTGAGGAGTTTTTTCAGGTGACTTCATCTCCTGGGAATCCTTAGGATCCAAAGAGTAAAAACCAAGGAAAATGAATTCATCCACATTTAGTGTTTTGCTGCTTCTTGCAACCTGACAGTTGAGTTTTGCATGTTTTGTTCAGTGTGTCATTGTACTACTGGGGCTCCCTATGGCATCCAGGGCTTTGAGCACAAAGGAGCTGCGTTTGGGAGAAGGACGAGATAACCTCTCTTTCGGTGGAAGAATTCATGAAAGGATTTCCATGGTGCAATTCCCATTTCTCCCTCTCTTCGGTGGGTTACAGCTGATTAGGAGAAAGTGGGATTTAGGTTCTGGTGGCAGGATCCTATTGTCTGAATCTGGCTGCTTTTATTTTTTACTGTGGGAAACATCAGTTGACATGCAATTGCAGTAATACCCTCCAAGTCTCCACAGACATTATTTATTCATTTGGAAAAGGCTGTTGTCTCCTTCAGTTTTGTGTAGAGTTTCAGAATTTCAAAGACCTTTTTGGTGAGATTTCCTTGCACTGTGTCCACTATAATTCAGTATTTCTTATCCCTACAAAGCTAATTGCAGCACTATGTGTTAACTTAGAAATTGGACTATTTCTTATCTCTTTTTTTACATCAGGCTTTTTAGCTTATTCTTGACTTCACTGTCTTGTAGCCTGAGTGAGCGTAATGCAACACAATGGACTTGCAAGTAATCAATAAAAGCTTTGGAGGTCAGAGATGGCATTTGACAAACTTACACTCATGATTAAATATTCTGCTGAAGGAAATAGTGAGAGGGTTTTTCACAAGGTAAACTCACAGTTGCCCTGATGACCCTGAGGTCAGTATTCTATGCTGCCACATAGAGAAATGGCTCTAGTGTCCCTTTTTGGGCCAACAGAGTCACTGCTTGCTCTACAGACTGCCTGCAGCCTGCTCCCATTGCTGTCAATGGGGTGCTCTTCTAAACTTCAGCGGGGCTAAGATCTCACTCAGTATTTGGGATGTAGCCAAGCCACCGGCGTTAGGAGCCTTGGCACCCTTACCTATGCAGTGGAGAGAAATTATTACAGGAAATCTTACAGACAGTGACTTTCTTAAGAAATAGGTGGTTGCAAACGTACTTCAATGGGTTGCTGTGCCATCGCTATATGTATGCTGTGGGTTGTATATATAGGCTATGTATGCTATATGTGTGTTATGCATGTATATGGATGGTATGACCGGCAGTCACAGGAATTTGGTGTGTGCCTGGAGCACTTCTGGTTCTGTTTATCTGAGAAGAAACTGGTTTGTGCATACCAAGTGATGCACACCAAAACTGCCTTGTGCCACCAGTGAGGAAAATTGAGGGATTTGCTTCAAAGTTGCACAACTGTTCTGAAACCAAAGGCTAACTGCCAGTGCCCCTTCTGTCACCGCAGGAGCACAGTGTGGTCTCCTAAAATCAAGGTGTCCTCATGTGCAGGTGTTGCTATCCCTGCTATTACAGCTGCTGTTCAGTGGGAAGCTGGGAGATGCTTTTGCATGTTGATAGCTTAACTGAGAAGCTGTAAATTCAATGTATTTGGCTTTAATTCTGTGAATAAGTAGTGCAACCATGAAGACACAGGTTCTGCTGAAAGGGCAACAGATGTCTAATTAAGAAGGTCCTAGAGCAGGATCCATGTGTTTGGTAAAGGGCACCTCCAGGAGTAATCATCATCTCACTGTCACTGTTGTCTGGCTGTGGACACATAGCTCATGCTTAGGAATGATGATTATCTATGGGAATTCCTCTTTATGTCACCTAGACTTCTAGAGTGAAAATCCTTTCCAGAGTAGTTGGACCTCTGTGGCATCTTTCACCCCCAAGGGTTCAGAGGCACAAAGAGAAGAGCTAAAAATAAGAAGGTTGTCTTCAGACTCCATGGCGGTGAATGAGGGAGTAGAATGAAATTGCTCAAGCAAGAGGCTGAACAGGGTATGGAAGCAGTAACAGTAATGGAGAAGATTGGCGGGGTAGCAATAGTAGGAAGCAGCAGCAGGAGAAAACATGCACCAAACTTTTCCATTCTAGAAGTTAACTCCATGAATTTTCTGAAGTCAGTTGTAGGCACTTTTGGGAAGTGATATTTGGGTGACAGCAGAAGGAGTATATTTGTGGCATGGCATCCCAGTATGCCACCAAGCAGCTTGTCTCGGTGGAAGTAAAATGTGAGAGGAGTACATCATTTTGCACTGAAAACATTTCAAAAGGACACGAGCCAACAGACTCATAAAACTTCTCTCTCCAGATGTTCTCCCCAGAGCCATTAAAATAGGTGGTCTTAATATTTACTTTTTGATCTTCACTGTGCTACCTTCTCCAAAGCCAGCAACAAAGCACGTGGTTAAGTGTGAGCACAGATGAGTCTTCATGCTGGGGCAGCAGGAATGGGGGGCATACTGACACCTCGTTTAGTTTGCCTTTCCGTTTCCCTCTAACAAAACTAGCAGGCTATGTCCCATGCCTTGTTTGCAGTCTGCATGTGGTAGAAGGCTTCAAAGCTCTTAAGGAAATGCATTTCAAATGTTCTTCCTGTTACAGAGCATGCAGCCGGCACAGTCATCCAGCCATGTCAGAGAAATGCATAATGGTGATAAACTGGTGTAAACCAGAAAATGATAAAGTGGTGTAAATTAGGTGAGGGTGGAATCCTGAGCTCACAAGCCCCACAGAGGCTTCACTTGTACCATTTCCTTTCTAAGGCAGGATGGTAACTCCATAATGTCTCCATTTTTTTTGCTGCTCTATTGAACGTACTCCATTGAGAAGAGAGAGTCGAGTGTGTTATACTCAACGTTCTCTCAGGTATAATATACAAGATCCATAATAATTCAATAACATGAGAGCTCAGCTCTAGTGTTTGTTGAAAAGGATTTACTTTGCTTTCATTGGGATAATTACAACCAATTGTAATAAGCAGAGATATAAACTCTTGATCTTTGCTCTGCTTTCAGAGCTGCAGACTGCGGGTTACACAGAACTTGAAGAGAATTACAACTTAGTCCAAAGTCTGGAGGCTTTACAAAAAGGCGTGGGGTGGTGACTCCATTTGGTAGATCCTAATTTGACACTTTTTCTTCACTTGCCCGTTCGCACATTGCTTGCAATTGCTCTGAAAGTTGTACTTGCACAGACCACTTCTGCATTCCAAGGCAGGGTAAGTGCACTTTGCACCATACATTGTAAATCCCATCTTGGACTACCATGGCAAGGGTCGTGATGAGTGCTCACAGCACCTTCCTACTGACCTGAATGCTTCTTTATAGCTAAGTTGTGTGAACATGTGCCAAGCTGCCAGACTTCTGTGCTAGACACCAGCCAGGCTATAGGCACATTGGGAATAAGTGACATGAGAAAGTTAAATTTTCTGGCAAAAATAGGCACTCCCCAGGAGGGTGGGAATTGGTGATTATTGCATGGATGGAGCCTGTTATGACTTTTCCTTAACAGCATAAAGTCATTTGAACTGCAGCTCCAGGAGGACACCAGACTCTTCCCTGTCCGGTGTCCTCTCAGCCACCTCTTCCCCCTGAAATGCTGTGGGTTTCAAGAGCAGCAATGTTCAGAAATCCTAGTATCTATGTCTGCCTTCTCACAGCCTCTTGCTTCCCTGAATCGGTTGGGATATGGTATCCTCTGTTTTCCCTGACATTGCAAACAAGTTGAAATGATAGATGAAAGGGGAGCGGAATGGAGCTGTGAGTTAGTGCATTAGCCTTTCACTGCTGGAGGCTGAGGCTCAGAATCTTCCTTTGAGCAGATGTGAAAATGGGTTTAATAGTTTCTAAATCCTCAGTGGACATTAGGCAATATCATAAAACCATGGCAAAATTCGGAAAAGAGAAGCCTGGGAGTCTGGAACAGGAAATCTCTCACTGAGGTAGGAGGCAGAGAGGAGTGGGGAAACATGCACAATGCCTTCATCGAGGTGTTTCTAGTAAGCCCACGCTTGTTACACACCGGGTGCACCCACTAATTAAGGAACAAGAAGAAAGAGAAGATAGTTGAAAAGCCTGACTAGTTTTTTCTCTGGGAAATGCATTAGACAATTGGAAAGTACACATAGACCTATTATTCAAGTTAATTTACACTCACTCTCCTAGTCCACCACAAGAATTTATGAACCTGGAAGAGCTGTAAGTCCCTTAACAAAGTAAACAAACAGTAACTCAGTGTTGTGTTCTTCCAGAGACCCACCACCTAAGGGTTTGGGTGGTTTTTTTCTTGGTTTTAGTTTTTTTCTTTAACTGAAGGTAAAGAGATGATTCAGAATTAGTGTTATGTCTCTTTACTCAGGGGCAGAAAATTCACATTACTGGAATTAGACTATCAGAGTAGACTTCAAATGCACAGTGAACCTCAGAAAATAAAAGCTGCCAGCCTTCAGCTATGACTTGTCTTTGCATGAGGAGTCTCGATGGAGAAGGGTGCCTCAGCTTACTCTGCTCCCTGCAAGTGGCTTAGCCTCCCCAAAGTGGGAATTCTGCTTCCCTTCCCCAAGCCTGCCAAATTCAGAGCAACAGCACCCAGAAGATTAAGCAAATCTATCTAAAATTATTCCTGTATCAAGCCCTTATTTTAATCTCCTCCCTAGGATCTGAAGCAGACTCATTAGTCCCTATAACACATCATCTCCTTCTGTATGTGTGAGGCACTTAAAGAAAGAAAGTTTTTTGCACTGTATACTAGACGACCTTGATGTGATAGACTGCAGGGTTTTGTGACACTGCGCACTCAGTGCTATTCAACACTTTGCCTGAAAGGGAGGAAGGAATGGATTTATTGACTTGTGACTTTGACTCAGGCCTGTGTATCAGGACTGTTATTATGTGGAATGATTAGGCTGCAGTGTCAGGGACAAGTTAAACTAGAACAACAAAGGACCTCCTTAACCTTTACCTGGACACAAGGCCATTCATAATGACTTGCATGGTTTGGAAAACTAAGTATATCTTGCAGCACTCAATACTTCTGCAGCTACAGCAAATGAACAGAAATGGAAAAGATGGATTGCTGAAGGAGATGAAATGTAATTCAATTCTGCATAGTCCTGTTTAGAATACCAAGTTCAGGTCCGTGTCAAAAAGTTGCAAAGGCATCATCATTTTCTATGGAGTGAAGCAGGAATTTTTAAGGTGGATACAATAGATATCCACCTGGGAAAATTCTATTTTTTTTCAGGTGGCGCAACAAATAATGCTCCCCAAGGAGCTTTCCTCATACCAAGTGTACATGAAACCATTATTAATGCTAATCATGGCTGGGTGCCAAACGTGAAGAGGAGGTCTTTGAACAGCAAGGGGAGTCATTCCCACAAAGCTGGTGGTGATTATGGTGACAATACTTCACTTGGAGTACTGTGTGCAGTTCTGACGTCCTTAACATAAAAAGGGCATGGAACTGTTGGAATAAGTCCAGAGGAGGCCACGAGGATGATCATGGGACTGGAGCACCTCCTGTATGAAGATAG
>JANRGW010043613.1:0-13163 GCA_024733675.1 Psilopsiagon aymara | reverse complement strand
ATCCTGCCCCTCTACTCTGCTCTCATGAGACCTCACTTGGAGTATTGTGTGCAGTTCTGGAGTCCTCAGCATAAAAAGGACATGGAAGTGCTGGAACAAGTCCAGAGGAGGGCCACGAGGATGATCATGGGACTAGGCACTAGACAGTCAGTAACAGACCTGAATAATAAAGACAGAAAATCCTTGGATTTTCCTCATCCTGCAACCTTTGCTAATGACCATACCCACCTCGGGTGTTTTTTTGGACTTGCTTGGCAAACTTCCTCACTTGTCAATGAAAGATACAGCCGTAAAAATCTAAGCAATCTAATAGGCAGGTATGATTTTTAAGGACCTAAGTCATTTCAACTCCTGGTAAAACATGCTTATTTTAAGCAAAGGTCACCTTTACCTCAGAAGACAAGGTCAAACCGGTAACCCATTCTGAGTATAGATATAGCTAATGAAGTTTTACATCTCTGTTTGCGTATATTGGGAAGGTTTTTAAAATGATATTTTGTGAAATATTGAAAGGGAACTATTTGAACTAATGGAATGACTGCCATAACAGAGTATGGCAAATCTTTTTTTATGCTAGGGAAAGAAGGACCTAAGGAGAGTAGAATGATATCAAATCTTGATTAAAAGACAATACTAACAAGGCTTACAGACTTACTCTGGAAATTAGAGTAAGGATCAGTATCTGTTTTACTGAAAAAGGCATTAATCCTTACCCCTAATTCTTTGATATAGATTAGCAAGAGCTAAAATTTCAGAAGAAATTGGTAGATATCTAGACTGCATGTAAATATGTAGGCTATATATTATATGCACGTGGCCTGACTGGTACGATTATTCACATGCTTGCCACAAGGAAAACACAAAATTTTTATCATATAGTAAAATATATATAATAAAGTCCACATTTACCTTTAAAAAACTCTTTAAATGTGATTTGGCATATAAACTGAACACCAGTGGGTCTGAGAGCTCACTTTACAGAACATAAAGGGGAAGCACCTGGCAAGCCACAACTATCAAAAAAAGTAATTCACAATTATATACACAACCTCACTATCACAGTTTCTTGAATATATTTGATGTGTGAAGTCAGTTTGACATCTGCCTAATCATTTATAAGAGCAATTACGTCAGTATGAATGATCATTCAAAATAGATGCACACATTTGACGAAGAATTGCACAATAATTTCTGTATGTTTTCCCGAGCCTCAACAACATTAGGAATTGAGAATGCACATTTTTCTTTGTCTGGGTGACTATTCATAGTCCTAAGGTACATGGATTTATTTCAAATTATATATACATTCAAAATATATGAATTAGCAATTTAAAATGGTAAAATATTTACCATGCAAATTAATTAATCTTTCATTAAAAATAAATCCTAAATATTCTCTGGGTAATATTTGAAACCACCTTTAATGGATTCTGTATCAGTTTTGACTTTTTTTTTTTTTTAAATGTCTGTTCTATCAATTTTAAATTTTAAGCTTAACAATATTTCCCTCGCTATTTGAACCAAGTTATTATTAAAGGATTGAAGTTTTCTGGTGAATGAAGCAGCCAACTGCTTTTCATGACAAAGTTGGTAATTAGAAGGCCAATTTAATGGTGAATCAGGCAGAAATATTCAAACCATGACAAATGACTTTAATAATACAGCTTGCAATGCTTGAACAGAAATAAATTTCACTTCTGAAACTCTCGCCTTATTCTGCCTGCCTGGAAGATAAAACTGTCCAGGAGGTATTTTGTACCCTTTATTCAGTAAAGCTTTTACTAGAACTTAAGCAGGCCAAATAGCTTGCAAATGCAAAATCATTATTCAAGTTCTTATGATTTTTTTTTTCCTGAAGGTAACCTGTGTTGAGAATTCTGTATAAGTCAAAGATTTATTATTTTTTACATCCTGCTTAACTACTGCAATAGTGTTTTATTGTTTTATCTCTGACTTGAAGCATTAGCAGTAGTCTACATTGGCTTCAAAACTGAAAGCTAATTTCGGTGTTTGTCATAAGTTTGTTAAGACCACATGCATTCCACAGTTTGAAAAATTTCATTATTCTGTCCATGCTGGGGCTTCGTAATTGGATAGTAAGGATGTTCAAAGACTAATTTAGTGAATTGCACAATATTTTAAATGGAATTATGCAGGTTTATAGGGCCTCAGGGGATTGAGCTAGGAGCCTCTTGAGAAAATCTGTTTATCAGTAAATGATATTAGCAGCTTTCACCTGGCTTTTGTCTTCATTAAATTGCTGCTCTTCCAATTGAGGGTCACATCTGAGAACTGCTTTGATAATTTGTCATTATTGTCTTGTTTATTGGAGCATAAAGTTGATACAGCAAAGGTTGTGCAGTTTATATACAATGTGCAAAGAAGTTTTTCCTACCAGCCCTGCCAACCCTTTGCCATAGCAAAAACTGTCAGGACACAAGAAACTGTAACTTATCCAGTATCCTAATATATGTTAAATCTGCACGTTCCTGTGTGTTAATTTCCTAATATTTTCTAAATGAATGCAACATTTTATATGCCAGGTTGCACAGATTCCAGGTTGCATCAGATTGTGTTTTCTTCCTATCATTTTAAACTGGTAGCCTGAAATATTTATTTTTTTAAAATGAAGTTGTTGTTTTTTTTAATATATATATTAGTATGCCCCTTTCCCAAAGACACTATGGATTTACTACAGTGTAAATGTGACCAGAGTCTTTCAAAATCTATTGAAATACATTTTCCTTGAAATAGTGCATGCAGCAGACAGTCTATATCTTAAAGCACTAAGGCCACATTTACAGTATTGTTTACAGTATAGAATTTCAATAAAATGATATCTGAATGCTTTTATTTGTGGGGAGAATAGTTGTAAATATAGACAGGCTACATCATCCAATGATTTGTTTCCTTTCATGTTATCAGCACCATAGAATTATTTTTATTTCTCTAATAGAAACTATAGGTGAGATGCACCAATACTACAAAGTCGATATAGATTGAGAGACTATTGACCAAGTTTAGACATGCTTTCTTCAGGCCTCCTGTCTGTGAATTATGTACCCTTGCAATCTTTATTTATGTGTAGAGATCATATGCTTTTTCAAACATGTATGAATTAGGCTTCTTTAAACCACTTGAAGAGGCTTGGCAGTATCGACACATTTTTTATGCTTAAATTATCCTGCAGACAAACACAGGAGTAAAAAGCGTTCTTGTTATATTTTATACCAGTTTCCCAAGAAAACCTGAAACTTCTGAACTGAAAACCATGCAGGTTTTTTCATCTAAAATATTTAAATGTGGGGCAATGTCCAGTTTGTTTGTTTGTTTACGAGGATCTGCCCTTTTTAAAAAAGTTCTGAAACAAATGGTTTAGGTTTTTTGGTTTTTTTTTAATTAGGAAGAAAGTACAATCTGGACAAGTACTAATCCTCAATGTTAGTTGTTTACAACTATGTTATCTGGAACCCTTCTCACAGAAAAGTGCTCCTTCACTGGAATCTGTGCTTGAGATGTGATTTCAATATCAAAACAGATTCTCTTGTTTTATGAGATTTCAGTGTTTAAAGTAAGAGACTTCAGCCTCAGTTCTACACTCCTGTGAGGAGGATTAAGGTGCCAAAGGAAACTCAGGGCAAAATCTCAGCCTCTACTCACGCTCAAAGTAGATCTTTCAGCCTGAAAGATTAAGCCACACTGGTCTGGAGACATATGGCAAAAAAATCCTATGAATTTGCATACATTCCTGGCCAGAGCATCCCAGACTACCACTCCAGCCTGTAAGTCACACTTATCATACACAAATGCCGCGTTCACTTTGGTCATTAGCCACCAGCTTACATTTCCATCCTTCCTGATCTCCTTCCCTGCAGGATAGCTACTCTATTCTTTAACACGCTAGCATTTTATACTCCGATTTACCTCCTCAAATTATCTCAATGAATTTCTTCAGATTAATTTATTTTACCTCTCAACCTTCTGTTATCTTTGAGGTATCAGTTCTCTCTTTCTGCCTACACTGCCCAAAACCGCAGCAACTTCAGTGAAGTCGGTGAGCAACTTTTAATAGAACCGTAAAGGTTAACATTGCAGGTAAAAGCCTTGTGCCTGGATTCTATCAGTAGTTCAATGAACATTTTCAGTTGCTCTATATGCTCCTATGCATGATATGTGCCTTAAACTTTTGCTGATCTTGGCTCTTTGCTTGATATTTCCATATCACGTTGCTCCAAACCAGTCTAAGCAACAGAGGAAGCAATTTAAACATCAGTTGTGTGTCTCAGGTTTTCCTTACCTCTGTGACCAGAAGAGCTTCTTCTCTATTTTTCTCTCTTGGTGAGGTATCAGCTTTAGAAAGGGAGCAAACAAAATGGTCCTCTGTTGCCCAGTGACTGTTTATGTGTTATATATCTAGAGTCATTGTATAAATGGCTGCAGGCATAGCAGCCTAGAGGAATGCAGTCTTCAACCCTGATTTTACTTTGATGTTGTTATCACTGGTGGCAGATTTATGCTGCCTCACATCCAATCTCAGACTGGCATCCATTTAAAATGTTTCTGAATCCTGCACATCTGTCCACAATGAGTAACACGTTCTGTAGGAGCTAAGCTGGTAAGGAGCTGAACAGGCCACAGAACCTGTCTGGGCTGAGTGCCCCAACTATCACAGGTGAAAGGTTCTTCCAGTTCGCTCTTAGAAGAAAGAAGCTAGGCGGCTATTGTTCCCTTAAGGAACCTATGCAATTCAGGATAAGTGGAAGACATTGGTCCTAGATGCCCTCAATCACTTCTTGGTGTAGATGCCTAACTCCAAGAGAAGGAAGGACTTCAAATATTTCTTTCCCTTTTATGCTTCACCTTGCCTATTTTAGGCATTGAACTCTTTCTCCTTTTTTCCACCTACCTTACTAACATGCTTCTGTTGTAGGTCCCAATCAGAGACACTGTCACTAATCCCATTCAGAAAAACTTGTGAGCATAACTTGGTTTTATGAGTATTACGCAGGGGCTAGCATATGAAAAGCAACCATGGCATTGTTGAGTGTCATGACACTGCAATACGAAAGTAAGATTATGCAGATTATGCTGGAGACCGATGCAGAGATATAAACATACGCTCAGCTGCAGTGAGGGCAGGCAGACAGACATCCAGTCTGTTCCTCTCTGAACACATGGTATGGCAGTTACTCCTGCAGATTCAGATGCTATGAATCAAATCCTTGTTGCCACGAGGGATATTTGTCACCTATGATGTTTTAAATGACATCTAAGGCGTGTCTATACCACAAGAAATACAACTGAAGTTGCTGTAGGACCAACATGAGCTGGCTTTGGGACAGCTGGCTCTTTTGCCAGGAGTCATGTAATTATGGCAGAAAGGAGTCCAAATCAATCATGGACAAGTTCAGGTTGTCCTGAGCTCTGTGCTGCTTCAGCCATCACTGTAATTGCACCAGCTCAGGTGCTCATACAAGTATAGGCACAAGGTTGGGACATAAACTTCTGGTTGCAGTGCCATCATAACTAAGCTAGCTGCCAGGGCACATCAACGTGGCAAGAGCATCAGCAGCTGAAACAGATCTAAAATCTTCACTGATGCTGCAAAATTCTCCCTGGGGCTCAAATGGAATGTGAGTGTGGCTAAGATTATATCTGCATAATCTTTTGTTTCAGTTAAACACAAAAGATTTTCTGGAACCAAAACATACAAAGGATTGTATTGACCTTGTACCATCTTTCTGATACCATCTTCTCTCGAAATGAATTAGTCTGACAGTAGCTGGTAAGTGGAGAATGACGGTAGAAATAGTTTTCAATGGGTAACTCTTTATCCACGAGGAATTTAAAAGCAGATGTAACATTTAGTTAGACAACTCATTTAATTTTTACATGGCTGTAAAAGAGGCAAAATAAATTTTACTCAGTTTCATGTACTGTTTTGAAAGAAAATCTGGATCGTAGATAAACTTGAAATGAATCTGGTCTACTCTGTCTGCAACTTTTATGAGAGGATGCTCACGTAATTTTGACACCGCATATGATAGCATGTCTTGTAATGGTCAGTAATATATATCTGGGGCTTCAGCACAGGTAATTTTGTTGTCTTATTAAAACTAAGCTAAACCTATACCATGTGTATATTTTGAATGTGTGCAAAGCATTTTAACATGTAGAATAAACAAATTTACAAAAATGGAAAAACTATGAGATTATCTGCAAATATTCGGAACACCTGAATGTGAGGGAACATAGTTGTAGGTCAGAAAGGAAAGTACAGCTCCACCTATTGCTTTAAAAGAAAATTAAAATATTAAATAATTAAAACATGAAAGTGAGATTATAATGGAGGCCAATGCAAAAGTATAAACTTATGGCTCACAGCTGCAGTGGGGGCAGCTCAACCTTTGTGAATAAAAGGACATACAGTTGTTCTCTGTGTTAATCTGCTCTGTGTTTATATATGTATTTTTCAACTCTCAGGGGACATCAAAATGGTAATGATTTCCTATTTTGTAAACAAATGGAAATACAGTCTTTCATGACAGCTGTTACTTCAAAAACGGTCTAAAATATTGATGCAAATTATAGCTTTTAAAATCCTTTCACTGAAGGTGTTTTCCTTTTTTTCAGAAATACTTTGACAATTAAAACTAAAACCAAAAAAGCATCAGAACCATGCATATTATTGTTTAGTCCATAACAAAGACAGCTGTACATACTGGTATTGTGAGTCTCTTTTACCCAAGCAACCTTGCTTAGTAAAATTGGACGATTTATCACCCAGTGCCTGCAGCAGTATGCACTACATGTAAGTGATTAGTTTGCCACTTCAGCTACCAGCTTTGATACACCTCTGAGAAACTTATAATCTGAATGAAAAGGTCAGCGTGGAACTTAAACTAACTCTTGGGGACCAGATGGCCCAGGGGACTAATAGTGGGTTATAGTGTCTTCTGTCCATCTCAGCAGCAGCTGAGATCTGGTAACATCTTAAGGTTGTTCCTTACAACAACCCAGAAGGGAGCTCTGGCTCACAGAGGGTAGAAGATATGTTAGTCTTGTGAGATGTGCAGATGACCTGCATGGTCAACAGAGACTCTGCCTATGACCTCCTGCAATTGTTTATCATCTCCTCCCTTCACTGGGTGGGCTAACCAGAAGAGCTATGTCTGTAAATTAGACCGTTAATTCTGGAAAGAATTCATTTGTGCTTCTAACTCTGATTTCTGCACTTATCCCACAAAACACAGGAATTTGCTGGATCTGAAGACCACAGTCTCTTTTGAGACCTGCAGCACGCCTCTCCTGAGGGCCACCACAGAGGCTAGCTGGGCAAACTTGTACTTCCAACACTCATTTCCTGAATACATAAGCAAAATATTTCAATCTCCAAGGCTTTTGCAAACACCAAATTCAATTACACAATGCAAAACAGTGTATAAATAACAACAGTAATTTTTAGGATATACTCAGCCTTATCTAAGCTGAATAAATTCTGCACAACTCATTGTGTGTTTAGAAGCACAAGAAAAAGTTCTAAGGCTTTGCTCTGTGGGAATATGATGAAAAAACTGGAATAATAATTCTGACTGCCTCTGAGGGGTAACAGTGGAACGTCTCATTGAATCTGATAGAACCAGTGGATAGTCTACATAAAGCTGGAAAGAAAAGAAACGAAAAAAGAGAATTTTGGTCTCTAGCTTCTAAACAACCAGAAATGAAACCCAGAATTGGCTAGTGAGTCAATAGCAGAAAGATTGAACCTTACTTTACCTGAAGCTGTAATACGCTTAGAGTTAGTAATTGCTCAATCTCATTAAAACAAAACAAAACCAAAAAAACAACAGATAAACAAAAGAGAATTTTAGGCTTCAACTTGTCACAAATACTTCACTGTAGGTATGCCCCAAACTAGACACTTCTGAGATTTCTGAAAAGATTTTATAAATATGAGAGCCAGGAGCAGAGTGCATCAGCAGGAAGTGATTTCAGACTTGTGACTGCAAAGAGGACCCAGGCAGCCTGGGATGGAGATCTGATTTCTACAAAACTTTGTGTTTAGCAAATCGAAGTCATTAGCACAATTGCTTAAGCTACATTATAATTGGTTGAGAAACCTATGTATGTAATGTATATAAATGAAGCAGATCTATCTCTGAAGGCTAGTCCTCGATTTTATAGAGAGATTCAACAATTATTATATATTCTACAGATAAAGGCACAAAGGTAATTGTCTCAGACAGCCTGTGGTGAAAGATCCTGAGCTCTTATCTGACCATGCTGTATCCAAGCCCCTGCTTTACTGTCAACATAGGAAACTTGTCTTTGACCTTCAGATGGTTCTGCCAAGCTCCTAATATCTCAGGGGTCTGCTTGGGGTGTCCCCATCCTGTGCCATATTCCTGCCTGCTCATCACTGGGTGCTCTGAGTTTCACAGCACATTTCTCAGATACGGTTTCAGAGAGGGGTTTTCCTAGCTGCTCATTTCAAGCTGCTTTGCAGTTTTAATTTCTGTTTGTAAGGGCACTCCCTTCTGTTTTATTGTGTCTATATACTGCACGTTACTTAATTTCTTCTCATAACCACTGTCTGGATAATTTCTGGGTAGTCAGCTGCTATTTCAGGTTTGAACTTAAGCAGGACATTATGATACACTGAAAGATGTATCTCTTTTTAATTTTTTTTTTTGTTCTTCATCCTACACAATAAATCTTACAACAAATTTCCTTAGATACTGTACATAAAATACTTGATTCTGTTGTAGATCTTTAACATTTCCATATTTAATTTCATTACAGCAGGAAATTTCTTTTGAATCCTGCTCTTTAGAAAAAGGAAGTTTTAGTCCCTCGAAGACCCAATAAATTACTAAAACAGGGCAATTTATGATCTTCCATGCATCTCCGCAAAGAAAATTCTCCCTGCAGGTAGACTCAGTCTGTCTGAGATTCAAAGATATTAGAGGCAATTTTATGAAAGGGATCATTAATTATAAGGCATGAAATTTTAATAGGAGGCTTCTTTTTCCTGATATCTTGCATGAGCTAAGATCAAAGTAACTCCCATATGTTGACCTAGTAAGCATGTTAACTGAGAAGATCGGCTTCTCTGTCCATCCTTTTTAACCTCAGATAAATCACAGAATTTATGTGTTTTAGGAGAATGTTCATTTCAGTGTCACATACATAATCATATAAAATAGAAAAACACTGCTTCTTGTTCATGATGGGGAAGGACCAGGTTCCACCAATGGTGGTTATGTGTATTCGTCACTGTCAGAACAAAATTTCCTGATGCCTTATCAAAGGTGACAGAGACTCTGTCTTTCATGCTCAGCTCAGCTTGTCTGCTGCTTGATACCTGCCTTTTTTAACAGGGTCATACTGAACGTTTTCTTTCCATATTGCATGAGCCACAAAACATGTTGCAGTCATTAGGTAACTCCATTGTGCTAACACAAATTTGGCCATTTTTTCTGTAGGTTTGTGCTCAAAAACACACCCTTTTTTTGCATTTAGACAGAGACCAGAATGGATTAATATCACTCTGCATCAGTGATCTTTTCTCTTCATTATTGGCTGCTCCCTCCATCTTTATGTCACCTGAAAACTTTATTAGTGATGATTATATATTTTATTCATCATTGTTTCTAAAAATGTTAAATAGAAGTAAACCCACTGGAACTTAGGTGGAAATGTACCCAGTCAACAATGATTAGTGATTTATAATTATGTCTGGAGAGCTATCAATTAGCCTGGTTTTAATCTATTTAATTGGTCCTATATAATATGTTGTTCTAATTTCATAATCAAAATGTCACGAGTCACCAAGTCAAATGTCTCACAGGAGTTTTAGTGTATTATATTCACATAATTACCTTTAGTAACTAGACTTCTAATCACATTACAGCATCAAGACCAAATTTCAAGAGAACTTATAGATTAGCATTAATTATATTATTGTACTTTGATTCTTTGTTAATGAATTTCCATATAGGCTGTTATTTTGCATGAGACAATAAGTCTGTTATTATCTTAGCCAATTACTTTAGGTTTTCCTCTATGAATTTTGAGCTTGAAAGTAGTTTAAGAGATATTGAGGAGATAGCACCTATGGTCCAGGGAGGCTCTTTTAGAAACTAACTAAGTTTCTTGCATCCAAGTCATCCATTATTGTTGATTAATTCTGGTATCTGTGTGTTAAGTGAATTGTTTTCCTCACCTATGAAAAGGCTTGCTAATTGAAAGGTACTACCTTTTCTGAGTTACTACTCACATTGTATAGTACCATGTAGCTACTTTTGCTAGGATTTCTTTTGTTGATTTACTTCAAAAATTTCTATTATCTTTAATTCTACTTTTGCTGAGTTCTTTTGCTTCCCTTATCAATCCCCTTCAGTTACATCTTCATGCATATTCAGTTCATATCAACTTCTTTTTGTGTTACATATATGTATAATCTTTATTTAAAGCACATATATCTCACAAGCACCTAATGCTTTGATACTAGTAAACACACATGAGATTGTAGAGAAAATGTAGCTTACCCATATTTAAAATTGTAAGTCACTTATGGTGTGTGTGTCTGATTTTGGTCCTCATCTTCAAATGCCAGTTAAATATATATATATATAATATACATATATATTTTATACAAATATATATCTGCTTCATAGTATTGTATGAGGTCTGCATTTGAGGTAGAATTTCCCACCAGATTTGAAGGAAATTAAACAACTGATTAATAAATTATGAGATCTTAAATGTGTATGTCTTTATCAGAATAATAAGAAAAAAGGCTAAGACTTGATTTTGCCGAGCAGAAAAAGGGAGAGACAACATATTTTGTAGGATGCATATGTACCAGATCAATGCACAATGCTGATGCTCCTCAGACGAAATGCCAACTTGTGCCACTTGATGTTGACAGTTCAACAGGACACAGAAGTCCTCACTTGGTGAGGTCTGCATGAGCTTAGGGAAACAAAAGCACTAAAGGTGGCACTTCAGGGATCCATTTATTTTGGAATGAATGAGCACCTGGAATGGTAGTCTGGAGATGGGACTGGGCAAGCTGAGATGCAGCTTGGGGAGGGCTAGCACAGACGAATGAGCTCTGTCCTAGAGACTGAAGAACATTTTTCTTCTACATCACAATCCAGCTGCACCCCAGTACTGGTCAGGGCAGCTGCTGTCATTCTTATGATGCCATATTCCAGATGGCAATAAAGGGATAGACAAGCAAGGACCCTTAGTTGCATTTTATTTATCTATCTACCTCTGAAAGTGATTTATTTCTTCAACAGCACTAATCCCCCTAATAAAAACTTCTACTAATAGTATCAAGCTAAAATGAGAAATCAACTCAGAGATAAGAAGTTACTCATGTCAGAAATGGTCCAGTTTGCCCAGCCTGATATTTACCTCTTGCTTATTCTAACGGGGATAAAGGGAGCATGTATTACAGCTCATGGGAAGCCCTTGCTCTGGGAGGATGAAATAACTTATCATACTTCCATGAGGAGTGCTTAGGCAACAGCTTCATGTTCTAACTGTTGCTCTTTTCTTCTTCCCCTCTATATCTTTTCTACAAAAGACCAAAAACTTTTCTGAAGAGCAGGACAGTTTCAGCAGCTCACCTGAAGAAGACCTGTGCTCTCCCTTCGCTGTACATCCCATGTATACAGGATAGGAGGCTGCACACCATAAAGCCAATCTCAGATTAAACTGAGATCTCCCAGTTTATGAACTAGCACTGTAATAATTCTTTTATTATAGGAAATGTAGTGAATTTATTTATGAAAGAGAGAGGTTGTGACAGCAGATTTCAGTGTTACTACTGTGTGTTAGATGTAACCCAGCATCTAAAATGTCCAGCCCAGCAAGGGACTTCAGCAGAGGAAACTCTTCTAGTGAAGTCTGAATAGTGTCTGGATGCACAGCCATCCTCAGGTGACAGACTTTAGTACCCCAAATAAATGGCCAAATCACAAGCATGCTTAGTGTCTCAGACATTTCTGTAATTTCTGTGGGATTTTCTGGATCACCCTCCACTTCTAGAACCAGGCACTCAAGTATTTTGCTGAATTTGTCTGATGATGTTGGTAATAACGTATCTCCAGCTGCACTAGCATGGGCTCTGACAGAAAAGCTGCCAGCATTTGCTCCACAGACACTCTTGCTGAGTTTGCTGCAATTGGGTCCTCCAGCGTATTGTACAGGTTTTTCCAAATGTAATAATTAGGATACCTTGGACCAGTAGGACAGACTGAATGCCATTAGCAGTGCCCTTTTCTCCCTTTTACCACATGTACACTAGTATTTGGTTTTGTTATTGTAAAAGTGAAGTCTGACTGTATTTTCCTTCTTTAGATCCTAATGCTAAGCTTGTCCCTGAACTTCTGGTATGCCATTCCATTTCATAGTGTTTGATGTAGTTATCTAAAATTTAGGAACACATAGGTTCATAGCATCCAGAGCTCTGTTTTAAGAAATTGATTTGCAGGGCAAAGACTTCCTCCTTCTCTCAGTTTTATCTTATCAGCAGAAAGACAAGTGAGCTCATAGTCAAGGGTATAATTCAAGTTAAAAGCACATCCTAGTTTCCATGACTCTATAGTCTCTTTCTGTAAGATGCACTCTGGTCCAGACTTGTGATGAATTTCTATCATTTATAAGGGAAGGTGCAAACAAGGCAGCTGTAGATTCAGCTTCATTCTGATATACAGCAGTGAGACATAGCCAGGCGTATGCTCCACGAATCCTTGGAAAGCAAGCATTACCATAGGCATAGCCTCATCTGAGCTTTAGATATCCTATATTTTCATGTGATCTCCATTTATACCCAAATCACAGAGGAACTAGAATAAAAGATTACTCCTTAATCTTCCCATCTGACAGTGTGGTGTACAATTCCTCACCAGAGCATCAGAGAATAAAAGAGTAGTTAGGGTTGGAAAGGACCTTATGATCATCCAGTTCCAACTCCCCTGCCATGGGCAGGGACGCCTCCCACTAAACCATATCACCCAAGGCTCTGTCCAACATGGCCTTGAACACTGCCAGGGATGGAGCATTCACAAATTCCCTGGGAAACCCATTCCAGTGCCTCACCACCCTTACAGTGAAGAATTTCTTCCTCATATCCAATCTAAACTTCC